>JAHHFK020000390.1:0-304353 GCA_024533555.2 Aedes koreicus
TAGTTTTAACAATATGTCAGATGGTAAAAGGCCAAATAACAATATGCCGAATAGGCGGTTAAGTTCAGTTACCATAAAAATATGGAAATTTTCACAAACAAAATCCTTGTTGTACTCTATGCCAAAAGGTTTATAATCCTGACTAAGCAATTTTGGAGCCAATAAAACACCTTTCAACGACAATATGGCATACATTAACAATATGTGTTAATGTAGAGGATATATGGTGAAAACGAGATTAAACTATTTGATAACAATAACGGAAAATGTGATAATAAATCTTACATTCGCAATACAGTTTTGACTACATAGCAAATAGTGTTTCGTAGCTGTGTGGCACCATAAACAATATTGGTAGCACTGCAGATAACGCATGTTACCTTTACTCCACCTAGCATTAATATCCTTGATGCGATACAGTTGTCTGCTCCCGCCGCGCAGCAGTAAGCCCAAGCAATGAGGGGTTTTCGTGTGCTAGCTGTGATAGAGGTAAGACCTATATATAATTGCTGCGTGCGTTGGGTGATTCCTCGGGACTAGAATTGTACATTGGCGATCCTGCCAGTCTGCTGAATTACCAGCAGAAACGCTTCAACTCAACAGTTTATTAACGAAGAGGAATCACCCACCACGTAGTAAAATATAATTTTCATCAAATTGTGTCGGAACACGCCTGGAAACAAAAAGCAACGAGAAAATAAAATGGCCGCCGTATACTCTACCATAAACGAACTAGACCGTGTAAAAAAAAAGATACCAAAACCCAAAATAAAAAAAAAATGGATTGCTCGATAGCGGATCGGGATGACCGCGGAAGATTTGTTTGGAAGCGGATCGAGATGACCGCGCAAGATTTGTTCAGAAGCGGATTGGGATGACCGCGAGACGCGTGGTTGAAGCGGATCGAGAAGACCGCCCAAGACTTGATTGGAAGCGGATTGGGATGACCGCGCAATAAATGTCCGGAAGCGGATCGGGATGACCGCATGATAAAAGTCCTAAAGCGGATCGGGATGACCGCGCAATAAACGTTCGGAAGCGGATCGGGTTGACCGCGTTAGATTTACTTGGTAGTGGTATCACGGAATGGTCGAGGCTTTCATTTCCAAAATACTTTATTTAGGGAAATTTAGGAGGAATCATTTTTGCTTGTAGACTAATTTGTGTTACTTGGAATTAATGCCAGAACAAAATTATGTTGTTCTCTGTGTGTCTTTTACAGATTCGGATAATTGCAATAATTGAAAATGTCAGGTATCGGAAAGTACGTTCGCGCCCCCGAGTTCCATAGCGATTCGGAAGAGTCCACTGACTCTTACGGTGGATGGTTGCCTTGCAAACAAAATCGGAATGAAGCCCAAGACAACAGCGATTCGAGTTCACTTGAGACAAGTTTGAAGGATACTCTTGACAAGGATGTTGGCAACGTAGACGAAAGGGGGGATGACGATAATCACTGTCATGGTACATGGAAACGCGTAGAAGAAATGCGAAATGAAAATCAGGACTTCGGCCGCAGAATGGATCAAATAAAGGACACATTAAGCCGGTTGGTAAAAGAGATGAATCAACCTCGAGACACAATCGGTTCAACTCCTCGCGAGATCGATGAAAGCTGGAATACTGGAGACGTACTTGCAGGACCGTCGACGAGCACCGGTGGCATACGTTGGGAAAACATTCGGCCATTCCCCGACGATGTGCCGGCAAATATGATGTGGGAGCAATGGAATCGATTTATCGATCGCTTTGAAATTGCTGTCTCGATTTCGAATGTGAATGACCCTATCAAACGCTCACAGATATTGTTCCTGTCTATGGGAGAAAAACTTCAAGGAATAGCTCGAGCAGCCAGGTTACGTCCAAGCCTGCGGGATCCAGACTGTTACAAGGTTTTCATCAAGAACATTGAAACGTACCTGCAATCAATGATTGACAGTACTGCGGAACATGAAACGTTTTCTAATCTGAAGCAAGGCTCGGACGAACCAGCAATAATGTTCCACGCCCGTCTAATGGAAAAAGTTCGGCTTTGTAGGTACAGTAGCGCTGACGAAGATCGATTTGTCCGACTACAGATGCTCAAAGGAATGCGGAATAGAGAGTTGGCAAAAACAGCGAGAACGTTTGCGTATGATACAACGTTTATCGTTCAAGCGGCAACACGTGAAGAAGCATATACAGCAGAAGCATCTCATGACAGGTCTTCTGAAGCGTTCATGGTAGCCCGAGATCGGCAGCGTTATCATCAGTCTGCTGACAGAATGTCAAGAAAGCGTCGGTATGAAGGTAACGACGGTAGACAATTCCAGCCGAAGACGCAACGAGGCTCGAAAAACACCAACTATCGTGGATATGGACGACGTGCACGATGCACTAAGTGCTATCTTCTGTTTCATAAGTTCGGATCATGCCCAGCACTCGATCGTAATTGTAACATCTGTGGCGAACGAGGTCACTTTGCAGCGACCTGCCGGAAGAAGAGCGCCAACACCGTCCAGGACAAGCGAGATCTCCCTGCAGGATGGGAAGATGACGACGATAAGAAGAAGGTAACTAACGATTAACTTTTCACGGATAACATATTGTTTGTTCTATTTGTATTTTGATTATTTTCCTGGAAATATAAAATTACATTGATTACTTTGAATGGAAGAAAAATGAGTTTAGTATACATATATAATTTTCAGCAAATCAACGTACTGACTCTCACCGACGCACTCATCGATTGTAGGATTGGAGCATCTGCTCCAATTCAGTTTTTAATCGATTCTGGGGCGGACGTAAATATAATTGGTGGAGACGACTGGAACAGATTGAAACAAGAATTTCGAACAGGACACGCAAAGCTCGAACCAATCGAAGTATCCACCAGCAATGACCTACGATCATATGCTTCATCTAAATCAATCTCAATTAAATGTGGATTCAGAGCCAACATCGAGGTTGTCGGTTGCTTCAAGCCGTCAATTGAAGCTGACTTCCTCGTTGTTGTCGAAGGGCGTCGTTCGCTGCTTGGCCGGTCTACAGCGAGCGATATGAAGTTGCTGAAAATAGGTGTATCCGTCAACAGTTGTGAAGCAAAGAAAAAGGTCGAAATATTCCCGAAGGTGCCCGGCGTCCTAGTAAAATTTAGCGTCGATGAATCTATTCCGCCGGTAAGAAATGCGTACTATAATGTACCAGCAGCCTACAGAGAAAATGCAAAGAAGAGACTTGAGGACATGGAAAGCCAAGGAATCATTGAACGCGTAACAAAGGCCCCTAATTGGATTAGCGGCATGTCAGCCGTTGCTAAAGGAAAGGACGATTTTCGCCTGGTCGTCAACATGAGGGCACCTAATCGAGCGATAAAAAGAGAGTACTTCCGGTTGCCTTTGTTGGAGGAAATGAAAATCAAACTTCACGGAGCAAGATACTTCTCGAAGCTTGATTTGACTAACGCTTTTTATCACCTGGAGCTCCACGAGGAATCACGAGACATGACCACTTTCCTGTCAGGAAATGGAATGTTTAGGTTTACCAGGTTAATGTTCGGGGTGAATTGCGCCCCGGAGATCTTTCAGAGGGAGATGACACAAATCTTTGAAGGAGTGAAGAACATCATAGTCTATATAGATGATATATTGATCTTCGCAGACAACCTGGAAAATCTCCATAAGACTGTAGCTCAGGTTCTGGAAATTTTAAGAACAAATAATCTTACTATAAACCTAAGCAAGTGTGAATTTGATAAGCCTCGGATCAAATTCATTGGCCACGAGCTTGATAAGAATGGATTTAACATCGAAGAAACCAAAATCAAAGACATCCACAAGTTTAGACATCCTTCTACAATTTCGGAGCTCCGAAGTTTCTTGGGACTCGCATCCTTCGTGAGCCCATATATTAAGGGTTTTGCTGATATTGCAAGCCCATTGTGGGCTGTCATCGGCGGAAATGCATGGAGCTGGGGCCGTGAGCAGGAACGGGCTTTTGAATTGTTGAAGGAACAAATAGTAAGCTGTACCACGTCTCTTGGGTACTTTGCGGAAAACCAGCAGACAATTCTTTACACAGATGCCTCGCCGAATGCTCTTGGTGCTGTCCTGGTTCAGCAAGATTATGATCAACCTCCACGTATTATAAGCTTTGCATCCAAGTCCTTGACACCGACTGAGAAACGTTATCCTCAAAATCAACGTGAAGCTTTGGGAGCAGTTTGGGCAGTAGAGCATTTTGCCTACTTTCTACTCGGGAGGTCTTTCACACTTCGAACAGATGCGCAAGGATTCACGTTCATTTTGAACAGATCACGCGAAGATTCCAAACGAGCCCTCAATCGAGCCGACGGCTGGGCTCTTAGACTAAGTCCTTATAATTTTAAAGTTGAATATGTCCGCGGCCGTGATAATATTGCAGATCCATCTTCAAGGCTATACGATGGTGATGATGGTCCATTCGAAGAAAATACCAGTCCATGGGAAATCGCCTCAATAGAAGCTAATCAAATGAGATTCTTAACGGAGGATGAAATCAGAGAAGCAACAGTTGCAGATCGGCAGCTTCAAGAGGTAAAGTCAGCAGATACCAACTTTAACCTTATTGAATAAGATTTACTTTTTATCTATAAAACTAATAGGTAACAGATGCTCTTGGTTCTGGAGTTTGGCCGAAGGAGTTGAAGAAGTTTGAAGTCCTTGCCAGCGACCTAACCTCGCGTAATGGAATACTTATCAAAACTGGTTGCGCCATAATCCCGGAATGCCTCCGTCACAAAACGTTAGCTGTTGCCCATGAAGGCCATCCATCCACAGCTAAGTTCAAGAGCATTCTAAGAGAAAGGGTATGGTGGCCTGGTATGACGAGAGATGCGGAGGCCTGGATAGATTCATGTGGAATATGTGCAACCAATGGGAAACCCGAAAAACCCACCCCAATGCAAAGGGTTTTCGCCCCAAAATCAGTATGGGAGACAATAGCTGTCGATTTTAACGGGCCATACTTGAAGTTTGGTGGAATTTCGATCTTATTGATCGTCGACTATCGTTCCAGATATGTAATTGCCAAACCAGTGAAATCGACGAGTTTCGAAAATACGAGGAAAGTGTTAGAGGCAGCATTCGAGAAGGAAGGTTTCCCACAGAGCATAAAATCAGATAACGGCCCACCTTTCAACGGTGAAGATTATAAAATATACTGTCAAGAGCGCGGAATTAACGTTATCTTCTCCACACCATTACATCCACAACAAAATGGACTTGCTGAAAGCTGCATGAAGGTTATCAACAAAGCGATGATTGCGGCTGCTACGAGTGGCACAAGCTACGTTGAAGAGTTGAATGCTGCAGTTAATGCTTACAACGCAGGGGCTCATTCCGTTACAAAGATACCCCCAGAGGAAGTGATGATGGGCCGGAAGATAAGGCGTGGACTTCCCCTATTGTGTCCGGGAAAGGCTACATTTGATGATGACCAGCTAAATGACCGCGACCGTGTATCAAAACTGCAGGCAAAACAGCGAGAGGATCTAAAACGCAGTGCTCGTCATTGTCGCATTAAACCAGGAGACATTGTAGTGATTGAGCGACAGGCACGTGCGAAAGCGGAATCGCGTTTCGATCCTCGAAAATACACCGTGCTGCATGAGGACAACGGAATGCTTGTTCTGAGCGATGAGGCAGGCCAAACTCTACGAAGGCATGTGTCGCAAACAAAAAAAGTTAGGGATTGGAGACCGCCTGAAGTACTGGATAGTACAAAGAATGTCGAAGATACCAGACATCGAACAGACCAACATCCAGAGCATGATGAGGAATCCACGAATAACAGATCTGAAGTGATTCAACGCCCAGCAAGAGTTAAGCGAAACCCAGCGTACCTACAGAACTACATCTACATAATGGAGCAGCAAAGCAGCGACGGCTGAAACGAATGACGATTTGACACATGAACACTAAGGAATGACGATTTTCATGAACTAGAGGAAAAGAATTATTATATTGGTCAATTTAATGAAATATTACTTACTTTTTTCCTAACTTTTATTTGGCAGCGAAAATATCTTTATTGTCAATAATTTCTAATGACAGTTGTCTATCAGAATCGAGAAGTGTTAAGCGTGATGTGAAGTCCGAAGTTGTGAACGTGGTGCAGAATCCGCCTACTGATAAATGTCAAAAAATGGCATCCGTTCATAGCTTTCAATGGTTTGGTGTGAATTACACGCTTAGGAGAATGTACCCATAATTAGGTACTTTTCAGTTAATTCGACAATACAAGTATGGAAATAAGAAGAAGAAAGCCGGATTAAGGAAGTTTGCATTTGGTTACACACACTAACACACACACTCACATACACAAATTTAACTTATCTGTTAAGTCGTTTTATTCCGCCATTTTGACAACATTTGAATGAGCAAAAGAGACACGTGACAGTGTAAACGACTCGAAAGTAGTTAAGGAAAATTTCGCCTCAGTACTAACTTCTCTGAATTTCTTTTTTTTTGAGAAGAAGGGTGATGTGTGGCACCATAAACAATATTGGTAGCACTGCAGATAACGCATGTTACCTTTACTCCACCTAGCATTAATATCCTTGATGCGTTACAGTTGTCTGCTCCCGCCGCGCAGCAGTAAGCCCAAGCAATGAGGGGTTTTCGTGAGCTAGCTGTGATAGAGGTAAGACCTATTTATAATTGCTGCGTGCGTTGGGTGATTCCTCGGGACTAGAATTGTAGGAAAAGTGAGGTTAGCTTTTTCTGTACATTAGTCTGTAAAATTGAGTAGATCCACTTGTTACGAAAATTGAGTAACATTTCCGTGAGAGAAAAAGTGATAGTATACAATTGTACTCAAAAAATGAGTAAAATGAAACGTAAGTGTATGGCATCTTAAAAAATAGGTTTTTTTTACCCATCCTTGCAATATTTTTTTTGGAAAATGGATAAAAATACTCATTTTCTGACATTTGAGCGATACACTTGATGATGGATAAATCGATTATTCATTTTATGGATAGACTCTCTTGTTGTTAAATGGGCAAAATTTTACCCATTAATGGTATTTTGATTTCTACCGTATCAGGAAAAAACGCAAGCAATAATTTTATTAAACTTAAGCATTATTTCACAACTTGTTTCGCAACGAATAGTATGACAACATCATGCTTAGTAACATCCAAAATAGCTGTTTTCTGCCACCGGAAAGTTGCCACCAGCCGATTTACAGCCTGAGCTTATATTTATCACCATCATAGTTGCTCTGCGAGTATCCTCGGTTGTATCATAGACTAACCATAGACTAACTCTAAGACCACACTGAACCCAAACATCCTCTTTTTTTAAAAAAATCCCCCGGGGGGGGTTAAAAAAAAAAAAAAAAATTTTTTTGAAACAAGATGATTTCCTTTTTTGTTGTATAAAAAAAAAAACACGAAGAGAATTGACCTCCCGTTCTTTTTTGGGTGGAGGTGGTGAAAATTTTTTTTTCAAAGTGGAATGGGGTGTATGTTTAAGTATTTATACAAATCTTTAAATTAAAATGAAAAACATATCATTTTTTTTTCATTTGTAAAAAAATATTTAATTTTTTATAGTGGTGGCGGGAAAAAAAAGAACTCCGTTGTGTTGGGTGGCGTGGGAATATATTTTTATTTTTTCTTTTTTTGTTGTTGTTTGGTTTAGGCCCGGTGCACACGTGCGTTAAAAAACGCAGCGTCACCGCCGCGGCAACGCCAATGCGGTCAGAAATACCCGAGTCCAAATGAGGTGATGCACACGCATTTGCGGTCACGCTGCGTTGCCGCGCGTTTTTCTTGCGTTCGTAGCTCGCCGCATTTCCCTACAGAACCGCAGCGGCAACGCGGGTATTTGACAGTTCTTTATTTACACCTTCTGCAAAATAGACACCGACACTCTGAAAACAAACAATCCGAAAAGCTTTTCTTTGTCTGTTTGCACCAGCTCACAGTCCATCTCGCTGATCAGAAAATTGTTTGAAAAGTTTGTGATGGCAAACAAAGAGGAATTGGATAAAGAGTTGTTCATTGGAGAAGTGAAAAAGCATCAGCAAATCTGGGATACCAGCCGCAACGAATATCATGATCGTCATCAACGCAGAGGGGCATGGACATTTCATCATTCATTTGATGACAAACAGAATAAATAACGAAACAAAATTTGTGAGCTTGTGAATAAATTTTTGTTGTAATACCGTGACTATTCCTGGTTCCAGTACGTCATTAAACATCCCACCAACTTTTCCCTCGACTAAATCGGTTTTCGTCCGTGTGCTCGACCGATTCCGGAACCAACGACGAATTGTTGCACCGACGCTTATGGAAGCTTGACGCGGGCATCTATCGATTGACCAGTAGACAAAGTGTACAGACGAAATCCATCGACTATAACCTATGATTAGTGCTCGATTTAGTCTACCAGATAATTGGTTGATACTCCTGTTAATCTCCCATAAGCGTCTATGCAACAATCAACCGATTCCACGGTTCCGGAGTCGGCCGACAAGGAAATTTCTCATCTGTCATATGTTCAATAGGGTAGTTTATTCAAATAAATGTTTCAACAAATCTCATTGAGGCTACATGTATTCATTTTGCCACGGTAGACCTCCACCATCGGATATGAAGTATTCTGCCAATTTGTTGAATAGACTGGACCGTCCCTCTCGAATGCCTTGATGAGGTGTTAGGTAGATCCTCAAATTCTTGACCTCAGCACATCTTCGAAAAACAATTTCATCATGAAGGGATGAACCCAGATTCGCCTGTTAGCTTTTTTTTATCAACTTTGTCGTTTGTTGTTGTATTCTTTAAAATGAGCCGATGTTGGTGCAATCTCTAGGCGTGAATGACAGTTCGAGGCAATTACCGCTGAAAAAACGCGTATCGTGTGCACTACATCGTTATCAACCGCTCGAAAAACGCTGCGGTACCGCTGCGTGATTTAACGCAGGTGTGCACCGGGCCTTAAGCTCAATGATTGAGGAAGTGTAATGTAAAAAAATTTTAGTTGTTTAATTTTTTTAAATTTTTTTATAAATCCTTAAAAAATTAACCACTTTTGAAAACAAACCTCATTTTGATTTGGGAAATTTTTAATGGAAAAAGGGGGAATGCGCATCCGGATCTAAACATCATAAAATCATCCGGTTTTCGGATGGTTTTTGGTTAGGGGGGCAAACTAATAACTTTTTTTCCGGTTTTGGGGTGGTGTTTGTGTTGGGCGGTGTGGGTCGCGAAAAAAAACTTTTTTTTTTTTGGGCGCGCGGAATAGAAAATCGGTCCCAAGCTTAATAATACGCCCCTAATAATGAACTCACACGAACACACTCAAATATTCTGTCAAAATAACACAGCAAATCAAAACAAAGGCGCAAATATGTATAGATAGGTGCTGGCTTCAAGGTGTACTTCGGACCAAGGGGTTTTACAACAGTGAACCAATTTCAAATCGCTAGTTGCATATTGATTGTTGGTTGTATCACCTGGAAATAGAAAATAATTTGCCAAAACCTAACATTTCCGACAGAAACTTACCGAAATCCCAAATGGCGAAAGGTAAGATGGATGGCAGGAGCGAACAAAAAAAAGTTGAAATATTTTTAATACCCATTTAAGGGTAAAAAAAATACCCATATATTTTTCAAAAACAAATTATCGACATGGGTAGTATTTTACCCATTTTCGTATTATTTAACTCACCCATTTTTTGAAAGCGCAACGTACAGGTTTGAAAAAATTTGTGAAATTTTACCCATTAATGGATTTTTGATTCCTACCGTTCAGTGAATTCCACGTTTGAAGGTGAATTTAATATCTATATTAAGTTCACCTTGCTTTTGGCGAAGCATAATAAACACTAATGAGCTGTATACAGGTGGTGAAGAGCAAGGTGTTTGTCGGTATTAGTAACGAAAAATATTCAACAATCCATGATTTCGGGTAGTGACGTAAAACTCCAAAAACAAGCGAATGATAACAAACCAAGTTTAGCATCCTTTTAGTGGACAAGAAGGCATTTTTCAGCCGAAACCTGTAAAAAACTATACCAATTACCGAAAATAAACATTCCACCTTGTGGTTTGCTACTGTTGTAAATTGTTGTTTTTGGAGATTTACGCATGTTTACAAAAAACCAGGCTGTGCATCATCTCACGAGCACAAAGACAGTATTTTGCTTTACACAAGTGCAACTTAACCACTTCTTCTCCACCTGTATAGACCTCATTGAATAAATACCACCTCACCGCCAAACAGTACACTGAACCCAAACATTATCACAAGATCGTGTGAAAAGTAATTCGATTGCGCCCTGTAACGAAAAGCATTCGGAAATCGGATGATTGTCTTATGATTAAATCCGTACGACGATCATCCATGTTTCGAATGACAATCAACCAAATTTAATATGATGTTGGTTTCAAAACTGTGTAGATCATTAGCGATTTATGAATAATTTGAAACAATTCAACGACATAAAATTATTTCACATTACACTTTCTCAACCGTTGAGCAAATATTGCAACGGGAGCACGTGATTCCGTAGTACACGAGCGGGTTTCGATCCTTTATTCGTGATGGTACCAGTTCTGATAACGATTCATACACGCAAAAAAAACCGCAGTAGAAACTACCATTTCGAGGGTTAAATTAAGCGCAAACACCAACAATTTTCACCTGACTATAAATGCGTTTGATTTTACCATGCCTGCGATTAGATCGACCATGGTGCGGTTGATATAAATATGAGGTCTGTCAAATATACCACAAATGTTAAAGGTTTTACCATAAACGTAGTAAATTTGACTGAAATTTCATGGTAGTTTTAAAGATAGGCATAGTCGGGTAAAATGGTAGTTTTTACTATAAGATTTTTTTCAGTGTAAGTTTTTACCGAATGATGTAAAATGGAATATTTGTCATCCTCGTTTCAAATGCTATGCGTTATAGGGCTTTTCCGATGCAATACGCATTCCAATTTGGGATAACGATTTTTCATGCAGCGTGCGTTCAAATTTGAACGGGAGGTCAATTCACTTTGCGTATTATTAGTTGTTCAACATTAGAAGTATACTCATCTGGTTTCTAGAAAATCGTCCTCCGCCTGCATCTATCATTCGAAAATGCGATTTCAATGTTTCGATATCAACCGACGGAGGATTCATCCGATAAAAGGAGGTTGTTTGGGGTCAGTGTAGAAAGCGTAAACAAAAACAGCCGGCATATTTCCGCACGCTCAAAGGAAAAGAAGAGTAACGAAACAAAAGACGTTGAGAGCGGTTGAGAGAGAAAGCAGAAAATGAGAGTGAGAGCGTCAGTTCAGATCAGGACTAAATTGTGATTACAGCGAAACAAGCAATGATAGCATTCCATTGAATTCCACCAAGTGGAATTCAAGGGAATGCTATCATTGCTTGTTTTGCCATAATCACAATTTAGTCCTGATTTGAACTGACGCTCTCACTCTCATTATCGGCTTTTTCAAGTCTTGACCAAGCCTTCCCTTATAAATTTCGTATGGTTATTTTTCTTAACGACCTATTTTGGGTATCATCCTAACCATTAAAGCAATTGTTGGAGGATTTGTAATATCGTTCGTTTAAGGTAATTTTTTATCAGGGTTTTCTTCTGACAGATCGGCCTTTTGCGTCTGTGCATTAAAATTCAGTGTAGAGTGCTGAACTTTTTTTTTGTAAGAAACATTTTTTGCAGCTCCACACTCTGGCAAAAATCAGAATGGGGCACTACTCTTTATCGAAATTAAAAGTTATTTCAAAGTAGGTAGCCAATAATAACCACCAATTCTCTCGTAACAAAGCGAAACAACATTCTTCCAGCTTTTCGCTTATTTTTGCGTACTGAATTTTCTCCGAAAATAAATCGAAAATACACTAGCCTGGGACACGGACATATGGAAGAAAAAAAATTTCGCTCCCCATTGATTTTTCGGAGCCTTTTGGGTCCTATAATCACTGTGCAAAATTTCAGCTCGTTCGGTGAAACTATATTTTAGCGCCCGCGATTTTTATGTTACATAGGATTTTCCATGGGAAAACTTACTTTTACAGAGAAAAATCTGACGAGGTGCCCTTTTGTCCTCTAAAAATAAGTCAATCCAATCATTCTCTGGTAAATTTTCCAAGAAAACTTTTCTTCGAAGACCGCAAAGCAATCCGATGATTGTGAAAACAGTTATTAAGCTAAAACTGATTGCAATCCATACGAATGGCTCATTGGACTGTTTTTATCTTACAACACTGCCACCTGCAGCGTGACCTGCAGCCTGCTGCCAATTCCACGGCCAATTGTAAGTAAACGTAATTTTTAAAAAAGGGAATTTATGTTCTTGCACTAGATTCATCTAAACAATTAAACATCTAAACATTTCAACGGAAAACATCTAGAGTAGAGTAAGACTTCCCAAAAAAGAAATATATGCTGAACTTGAAGTTCTGCAAAATAAGATGCTCGGAAAAACGAATTAATATCTTTTTCAGACAATTTACTCTAAACATTATAATTCAAAATATTGGTACAATTTACATAATTGGTACATCATACAAATCTGACTTCGAAAGAAATCGTATTGCAGCCGATGTGCCGTTACTCAGACTTCAATACTTCATTAAGCTTTACAACAGCCTTGGTGAAAACACCAAATCTTTCTGCACGAGAGCCGAACTTGACTGCAAACACACCACCATGTGGCTATAATTTACCACTTCAGTTTCGTGCTTATAGATGAACCCGCAACGCAACGGACGCGACACGAGTGTACACGCTCGTGTTTCACTTCAGAAACCGTGTCTTGATTTTTGGGAAAACACCCGAGCCGAGTGGATACGATCACAAGAATGCTCTCAACATACACACAGTATGATACTGGTTACCACAGATAGAGCATTGCTCGTCGGATGATTCTAAAAGTTTGATAATTTGACTTATAGGTTGGTTTTCTTGGCCGTTGGGGGACGGGCGCATAAGTTGATTGAGTTTAACAAGCACGGCATGGCTACACTGAACCCAAACATCATCCCAAGATCGGATGAAAAGTTATTCGATTGCGCCCTTTAACGAAAAGCATTCGGAAATCGGATGATTGTGTTATGGTTAGATCCGTATGACGATCATCCATGTTTCGTATGACAATTTACCAAATTCAATATGATGTTTGATTCAAAAGTGTGTAGATTTATTAGCGATTTATGAATAATTTGAAGCAATTTAACGACTTAAATTTGTTTCACATTACACTTCCTCAATCGTTGAGCAAAAATGGCAACGGAAGCACAAAAATTGAAGGAGTCAGAAAATATTTTTCCGGGAGTCCCAAGAAAGCGGGCGGGGTTGGATCTTTTTTTGGGGGGGGGCCGGTTTGGGGGGGTTGGTGGGTTTTTACCGAATGGTGTAAAATGGAATTTTTGTGTTTCTTCTTTTAAATTTTTTGGGGTTAGGGGGTTTAAAATGTTTCTGGGGGAAAAAGTTTTAAGGTGAATGGGGGGGGGGCGGGGGTGTTGGTTGGTGGAAAAAGGAGGAAATGGTGTTGGAAACGCCGCGGGTTGAGGTTGTTGTGGGGGGGGGGGGTGTTGGATAAAAAGAGGGGGGGTGGGGGGGGTGAAGAAAAAAAAAGGCTTCCCCAAACTGCAGCGTTTTTTTGCCGCTGCCGCAGCGAAATCGCGGCGAAAAAATCGCCGCAATGAGATTACATGGCGGCTTATGAGAGCGCCCAAACCGACGCGATGCGTTTTTTAATCGCGTCGGTTTGTGCGCTCCCATAAGCCGCCATGTAATCTCATCGCAGCGATTTTTTCGCCGCGATTTCGCTGCGGCAGCGGTAAAAAAAACGCTGCAGTTTGGTGAAGCCTTAAATTAACCACGCGTGTATTCCGCAATCGGCCACAATCGGAAACACTCGGGTGTGGTGTTTGCCGAATCATCATACATGGTGTCTGAAGCCAAAAACGGGAGCACGGGTGGGTGTGGCCCGGGGTGTGGGGGTTGTGGGGGCAAGAAAATGGGGTGTTTAAATACACGGCGGGGGGGTGTAAAAATATTTGGGGTGGGGTGTGTTGTTTTGGATGGTGGCTCTTTTACAACTTTTTTTTTTTTTACTTTTTTTCTTTTTTTTCTGTGGGTGTGGATATTCTTTATTATTATATAATTTGTAACTGTTTGTTTTTTTGTGTGTTTTTTTTTTTTAAAGAAAAAATTTTTTTTGTTTTTTTTTTTTTTTTTTTTTTTTTTTTTTTTCTCTTAGCAACGGAAGCAGTCCAATGAGCCATTCATATGGATGGCAATCAGTTTTAGCTTAATAACTTTTTTCACAATCGTCGGATTGCTTTGGAATCTTCGAAGAAAAGTTACCTTGGAAAATTTTCCAGAGATTGATTGAATTGACTTATTTTTAGAGGACAATGGGTCAACTCGTCAGATTTTTCTCTGTAAAAGTAAGTTTTCCCATGGAAAATGATATGTAAAGTAAAAACCGCGGGCGCTAAAATATAGTTTCACCGAACGAGCTGAAATTTTGCACAGTGATTATAGGACCCAAAAGGCTCCGAAAAATCAAAAGGGAACTGGAATTTATATTTTGTCCCAGGCTAATACACACATTTTGCCACACCTTTGAGCAGAGCCCGAAATCTTCGTTCAGAACCACTTCTGGAGCACTTTCAATATTAATTTCGGTCGAAAACACGATAATTTCTCAATCGTCCAAACTTTCTATGGGCCTAGAGAGCGAGCCCGGAGAGAATTTCTCAATTGTAGATTCGCCCTAATGCAAAAAAAAACCCTAGATTTTACTATAATGTGATCAAAAATCTAATTTTGTATGAAGAGTGCTGAATAAATTCAGTTTTTTAATTACATCTCGGACAACGTAAAACCTTCGTTAACATTCTATTAGTTCCGCCCTTATCTCAATTTACTCCGGAACAGATAGAAAATTCGCATTGCGATTCCGAGAGAGTCTGGGAGAGAAAGAGAATGAAGAGAGGCATTTCATGGCAAATCTGACCGACAAATCGCGCTCAATTTCGTTGAGCAAAGCCGCATCGCTTCAGCATCAGCAGTAACTTTAGTAGTTTTCGCGAGGCGGTCTTCGAGGCTGGGTCGACGGTTGATTTGTTGTGCTGAAAGAAAAATTGCTCAAACGGTTTTTTTTTTGCACAAAAAGATATCAGTTAATAGTCCCACAGTCATTTTCGTTTTTGTCTCTGTTTGGTGAAAATAAAATTTGTGTCAATTTTGTGAACATGCGTGCTTTGAGAAATTAGGAAGTTGTGATGAGTTTCTTTTCATTTGAAAGCCAGTCGGAGTGCAGTTACTTTTTTCATCTAGAGTGATTAATCATAACAAGAAAAATGTATCAGGAGGTTTGAAACCAGAATACAATTTCCTACAATTTCTTGGACTAAAAACGGTATGTTCATGAATAATTTAAATCGTTTTCGGGGTAAAAATATGTAACCAAATGTTGTTGTAACACTAGTTGCCAACAATTGTTTGTGATTGTGAGCTGCAATGCATTTGAGAATTGCTGCATTCAATGAAGGGTAGCATGCAAAAACAAACAAACAAACATTCGCATTCACGTGCTGCAATGGAGTACATAAGAAGTCCTACAGGCGTTATAGAGTAAATTCTACTGTACACATTGGATATGTGTGGCGGCTACTGAAGCTGGTGCATGTTATTTCAGAGTAGTAGTGGTATAAGATTCGTCACCTACGGAATTTCCTTCCATGAATAAAGTTTTCGCTGCTCATTATGGACGAATCCAGTTTGAAAAAAGAAGAAGACACCGAGTGATGATAAATCTGACAGCTCCCATGTTAAAGTATAGGACGAACATTTTAAAATGCTTCTAGAAAATCCAAATGAAATTCTAATTAAAAGCGGTTTGTTGTTTGATGGAAGAAAAATCCAAAACTACTCAATAGAGACAAGTAATGCCCTTATTGTGGAGTTTTGGATTTTCTTACATCATACAACAAACCGCTTTTAATTAAAATTTCAGTTGAATTTTTTATAAGCACTATAAAGTTTTCGTCCTATACTAACATGGGAGCTGTCAGATTTATCACCACTCGGGGTCTTCTTCTTTTTTCAAGTTGGATTCGTCTATTGTTTGGCATAGCTACAAGATCACCTTAAATGGAGGAATCCAGGTAACGACGAAAAAGTAAGGTTAAACGTCGTAGATGGCGCTCGTTAAAAATGGTTTTTCGAGCTGTCAAAGTAATTGGTGATAAAAATATAAGAAAATTGACGATAATGACGATATTTATTAATTCCATACAGTTCGAAAAATAGCTAGAAAGTTATTATCAATAATTATGTCAGTTTTAGATACTACGATGAATAACCTCACATTAGCTTTACTTGGATTCCTCAATAACATACAAAAACGTCTTTCTTTTGCTTATATAGCCACCATGATTATTAATTTTGTTTGTTTTTATTTTTCGAATATGATATTTTATGTGATAGATAGTATTTTTGCATGATCAAGCAGCTGCTTAGTGAGTAACACTATTTTTTTAAGTGTGACATAGTAGCATTGATTTTGTTCTCTTTTCCCGTTTCTGGCACACACATTTAGCCTACTGAGCATTTGATTGAATGGCGGAATGCCACAAAGTCCTAATAATTGTCGATTCCAGTCTGCCAAGTTTAGTGCTTATCGCATATATGATACGAACATCAAAATGAATCTGTCAAAATTAGTTTTACAGCACCCGATTTTAATGCTGTTTGATTAGAGACTGATGTGATCGTCGACGGTATTGCAGTTTATACTTATAAGCGAATGTTTCCGAAATATTCAAACACCTATCGACAGCTTCTAAGATGCTTTCATTTTAATATATGTGGTGGGGAACACTTGAAAAATTGATAGATTTTCTGATCTTGAAAGGGTGAATTCTGCTTAGCTTGACTAGAATAGGTAACTTTTCATATTTTGTTTAGAATCAATAGTTTTCTATTGAAATCGCTAAACACTAGAATTATAATTTTTAATTACCGAATATCGTAGTCATGTGTCAAATACGGTTCTATGATATTTCCCAGATGGTTGATTCCCGGAAAAAGGAGGGATAAATTCTGAAAATTAGGTATTGCGGAAAATCTCATAGAACCATTAAATACTCTATCATTTTTATTCTGCTATATATTACCTCTCCGGAAGGCCGATGGACAAAATTAAAAGCTTCAAAACACACCTTGAAAGTCAAGTAATAAAATATCACGCCAACCGAGTACAATTTCTTTTTTTTGGCTATGTCCAAAATAATCGAAATTAAAAACGCCCCCTGTTAGTGTTGGTACCGAGGAAGCCAAGACTTTTCTTTGGCTCTTGACAAATACTAGCGCTGAAATTTGCTGCTTCAAGCGGAACTAACAGTAGCTGCAGTGATGAGTAATGATTATAGTGCTTTGATATCTAACCATCGTCGTATTGAAGCTTCTGTTGAACATGTAGACACGTTCGTTATATGTATTATGATGATGCTTTCTGTTTGATGATGTGCTGTTTTTTTGCGCTGTGCATTATCATCGGAATTGATATGCACGCATTATTGCGGGGGAAACGGTTTGTTTTCTATTGTGTGATGATTGAAGAATAATAATATTTTTGCGCTAGCAATTCGGATTACGTTTGCTTATTCATCGGGAGACTATGTTTGATTGCTTGTTTGAAACATCAATTTTCGAATGTAGACGTTTACATCAAATGGAAGATCAATTGTGACCAGTCTCTCCTATAGTAGGTACATGGGAAAATTATAGTCATGGATTGTTGAAAAATTGTAGGCTATTACAGAATTGAATACGAATTAAATAAAACAAGCGTCAATACAATTTGAATTCATTGCAATGATTTACTGCCTTCTATACATGCTTTTAAGTGCAATTTTGAAATAAGATTGCAAATCGGTGATAATACTTGCAATGACGAATAGATGATTTTTATCGACACAAACTGCAACGCTTAACTTAGTGCGAGCAATCGTCACCGTGACACCAAATGGTCTGCATCAAATTTACGCTGAATTCGCTAGTTTAATTCAAACTCATCCAACTGTGACCGAGCCGCAGCAGCCAACGGGGTACCAGGAAAGTAGAAAATATAAGGGAAATCGTTCGAATTAGAACGGAATGAATCTCGGCGCTGAACAACATGTTCAAGTTGTACGAGCTGCGACTGGTTGCTGTGGCAGTTCTAGTGAGTCTCACGAAGCTATTTGTTAATTATAGATAATAGACGGCACCTGTCTAGCATTGCAGTTAACTTCCTTTTTACAAGCAGTAAAGCTGCAAATTATAAACAGTGGCATGAAAGATATAACTCTTCAAATGCTGTTTGTCGTTTACTTATTTTACAATCCATTGTCTGTTTGCCTGGGGTCTATGTTTCATGTATTTATTTTAAACTTCTAAAACAATATATTGTTTTCTTTGTTTGAAGGTGTATATGACTGAATTGTTCTTTAAGACAATGATCGGAAATATTCTATGAAACAATCCTCAAAGGAGTCACCCAACGATACCCTGACACATGACGAACCGAAAAACTCCACGATAGAACAAATCGAACTCATGTTGTGATGAAAAACTACTGAATATATGTGACCTTGAACCCGAACGGTGCCGCCGCGAATGTTCGGAGGGAAGGTTCATTCACATATTTCTGCTGATAGAGCATAGGCCTATTTCCTTTCGGCTGTCCCTTGTACGGTGATTGCGTTGGGCTGGGAAGTGCGCACGAGAAGTGTTTGTATATGTCACGATTGAATTCTGTCTATTTGTGGTCGCTCGGTAGTTAACAGTTATTCGGATTTTAATAAGGATAGGTCATGCAATCACGGGTCTGGGAAAACCCTGCTGGAAAAAGGTGAAAAAATTGGGGGTTGTGGGGTGGGATTTTTCTTTTTTTTTTTTTTTTTTTGTGATGTTATGTGATTTAAAAAAATTTTGCCCAATTTTTTTTGTTTAATTATTTTGGGGGAGGGAATTGGGGGGTGGAGAAGGCAGAAAAAAATTGTGATTGTTATTTCTTTTTTTTTTTTTTTTTTTGGGGGTGGTGGACCCTCCCCTTGGATATTTGATCTGGACGCGATGGGTGGGCCTACGTCATCTCCACTGAGATGGCAACCAAAGACATATCCTGACGTGGTGGTATCACATGCTGATTATTTTGGTTTAATGCCGCGTCACATATCTGGCATTGATGCACTAATTTTACACATGTGATCCAACGGACATCCTGTCCTGGACCATTGAATGCTGTTGCAGTTTGGTGGGGCTCTTTCCTCAGTAATATTGATGTGGGATTTCCTCTTGGCTGCAACACCTTTCTTATGCGTTCTCTGACATGGTGAGCCGTAGCCACGCTTGAATATAAATCTAGCTAGATAGGTATATGTTGATAGACAATGTGTTCAAGATTATTGACATTCGTAGGGAATCGACTGTTGGATTCACTGAGTAGAAGTTTTATTAAAACTAGGAACGTGGCGCCTTCTTATTTTGTTATGTCTCATTTCAAAGAACCATAATAAAAATACCACACATTGTAACAATGGTATACAAAAATCTTATAACGGCTTCATTCTCGATAATTTTATAATAATAGATAGGGAATAGGCGTGATGAAGCTTTACTTTGCCACCGAAAAGTGAATCTTATAGTTGAGCAAGGCTCAAATAATTATTGTTAGGCTACACATGCATGACGGCTTTGAAACGATTAAACAACTTAGAGATTAGGATTTGACAAATAAAAAGGAGGCAATGAACAGACAAGTAAACGTAAACTTTTCTACAATAGAACTATAGGATTTAACTAAATAACGCAGAAGGCAAAAACTGACTAAGGCGGACAAAGTGATAAGTGAATTAAACGTGGTAAGACGAGGTATGCATCGATGACTTTCAGAGCACATAAGAACTAGACTAAAGAAGTTACGAAGCGTCCTCTTGAGCATATAAACGTAACACTGACTGACTAATTAAATAACATAAAGAGACACAACGAGAAATCTTCTCTCTCATGAGTCCCATCAGCAGACTGGGACTTGTAACATCAGACATTACTAAAACTGGTAGAATTCAAATATCTCAACGACATTTTTGATTCAAGAAAACTGTTCAAAAAGACTTTCGCTGCACATAAGTCCCTCTCGCGGGTCAAATTTTCACCTTGTCGACGGTGAGAGGGCTTATCCCATGCTTTAAACATGCATGTGAGACCAAGAATTTGACCAGTAGTGAAAGTATCACATATTCTGCACATTTATTTCACTGCCACGTCGTAGAACGTTTATATAAAGGCACTAACATCAGGTGTGATACTGGCGGGTTAGGCCGCAATTCACTCTTAGACTTCTTACTTTCAATCAAAGGGAAACGACTAAAAGTACACTTTTCATTTTCGTGGCAACTTATGTTGTTGTTTATCCATTTATTTTATGGAATGAATAACCAAAATACCTGGTTTGCCCATGGTATAATAAGTGAAAGTAATTGCAAAATTTTCGAAAAGGGTGAATGTTTTGATCATGGTAAATATCTGACTGTTCGAAATGAAGCACATAGCCACAGAAAAATGTTACTTTAGACTGACGATGACAAACATGTTTATTAGAGATAGGACGCGGAGGGCCCGCTTAGGAAACACCATTTGAAGCAGTAGAATAAACCTTTCGTCGTGGTTTATATCAGTATGATTGGTGAGCCATATACAATATCATAGGGTCAAGGTTTTCGTCTTACCCCCTTGTTTACAAAGTTCAAACACGGCATTTCAACCCAGCCGCGCTTTAATTCAAAGTTTGTGAATAGTGGGAGTGCGAGGCGTTGAGATTGAGTAGGAAAATGTATCCTCCAAACCAAACATTAAATAAATAGAAAGGAAAAACAAATTAAAAATAAACTCGCTGGATAAGACAGAAACGTTTTTTTTTTTTTTTTTTTAATAGGTTTCAGATTAGTTCGTATTTCAAATATTTTTAAATTTGGGATGGCTACTAGATCCCAAGCTTTTTAAATTTGGGATGGCTACTAGATCACAGGCTTGAATGTAGAAACAAGAGATTAAGCCAGATTTTTTTTTCTTTTGGTTCTGTTGAATTTTTTGGTTAGGTTAGAGTGATTAGAGGTTCTGATTAAGTTTGGTTAGGTTACAGTACAGTGATTAGAAATGTATAGTCAAAGAAACGAAAATTCGTTGTGAGAATATCACCAATAATCTCACATACACCCTGCATGCCATAAAAAAAAACTAAAATATCCTTTCTCTTTTCTTTTTTGTTTTATGTTACTAACTCTCTGCATGCGGTTTTGCAACCATCATGGCCGCGAGCGGTTGTGAAATTCAAGCACCTGAGCAGACATCCCAGCAAGTAAACAAAACAACTATGGAAACTCTTCGAAATCAACCTAGGACACAGGAGCACAGGAAGAGAAGTATAGCCAGGACCAAGTAAGTATATACTAAATCAAAATTATATTATTCACAAATTGCTTTAAAAAGATTTATGGTAAAACACTCGTAGTGAGTACCGATTAATATACAAATTAAACATTTCAGACCATTTTGTAGCAGCGCAATCATCTCAATCCAAAGACACTACAAACCCCTCCCCCCACCTAATCCTTATCCCCACCCATGGCGATCATTTAGCCTGCATGTGGCGAGTCAGCCATTACCCCTCCTTCTCTATCAGCCTTGGATTGACTTGCGCTCTTACTGCCCCACCCTGTGCTGCAAAATGAAAAATGAAAAAAAAAATGAAAAGCTTGCATGAATTTTATGCGTGACTGCTACTTTTTATTCCCGAATTTAATTTATTTATTTATTTAGTTAGCACCAACAGGCTTAATAAAGCCCCAATGGTGGTATAAAAAATATAACGAGTACAATAAACTTAAACTTAAATATCAAACCACAACACACTTGTTCATAAAAGTCTACATTTCAGAAAAATATGACGTGAAGCGTCTGCGCAAAGTCTGCCGAGGGACATGGTAGTCATTGTCGAGACTCTATTTGCAGTTCATGCTATAATTGTTTCGACGAATTGGCATCCTCAGCATTACGCTATTGCGCAATGCCCCTGGTTGAACGTTAATATTAATCTGCTCCAGGATGGCGCTGCAATCGATTCGGCCTTGTAAAATGTCTGCAACAAAGAGAGCCCTGGATGTGTCACGACGAAACCGAAGCGGTGCAAGATCGATCAATCGACAACGACTCTCGTAACTCGGCATACGACACGGGTCTCTCCAGGGCAACCTTCTCAAAGCGAAGCGTAAAAAGCTGCGTTGCACAGATTCGACTCTATCCCCGCCATTAATATAGCTCGGATTCCAGACGGCAGAAAATACTCCAGAATCGATCGCACCAAGGAGCAATAAAAGGACTTCAAGCAGTAAATATCGGAGAAGTCTTTAGCCATCCGAAAAATCAAGCCTACTGCTCTTGACGCCTTGTCCACGATGTACGAGATGTGAAACTTGTACGTCAACTGAGAATCCAGAATAACTCCTAGATCTTTTACGTAAGTCGCACGTTTGATTAACGTGCCTTGAAGCTTATAGTCGAAGAGAATCGGCTCCTTTTTTCTAGAGAAAGTGATCACCGATCACTTCTCCGGATTAACCACCATGCGGTTGAGGCTGCACCAATGAGCAAAGATTTGTAGCTGCTGTTGTAGGAGGTGACAATCGTTGATAGACTGGATTCGTAAAAAGATCTTCAGGTCATTGGCATACGAAAGACGGGGGCCTACGAGGGATAGATTTACATCATTGAAGTACAGCAAGAAGATCAGCGGCCCTAAATGACCAACAGCAACTGTCAGCAGACGATCAGTGAGGTAGGAGCGAAACCATTGTAAGAGACTTCCATTTACTCCAAGCTTAATGTAGTTTTGCGGTAACGATGTCGTGGTTAAGCTTGTCAAAAGCTGCTGAAAGGTCTGTATAGATGACGTCCGTTTGCGCCCTTTCGGCCATATTTTCCGTAATAAACGAAGTGAGACACAACAGATTAGTGGTAGTGGAACGGCCGACCATGAACCCGTGTTGATCTTCACTTAAGTATTGCTTGCAGTGGGAGAGTCGATACCGCGCTCAAAGACGAAATGCCTCGGTAATTATCCACATCTCGTTTGGTTGCCCTCTTGTGAACTGGAAACAAGTGAGCAACCTTCCAACACGAGGGAAATATGCCACTTGATGTGGAAATCCGGAACAGACGATGCAAGGGGGCCAGCAGAATGGAAATGTGTTTCTTTAGAAATACTGACGGAACTCCATCTGGGCCAGGATTGAAGGTGGACTTGAGCTGCGATGCGGCGTTGGAGATCATCTTAATACTGATATAGATTGCACCAAATGAGTGACCATGCAGAGGAACGTTGTTCGTAGCCGCAGTTATCTGATCGTCAGTAATATTTTCGTCAGTGAATATGCTGGCAAACTTGATCGAAAACAAGCGGCAACTATCCTGAGGAACGGAAGCGGTTTCACCGTTCAAGACCATGGACGATGGTAGTCCAGAGTCCCTGGGCTGCTGATTAACATATCTCCAAAAAGATTTCGGACGTGATTTCAGCTTTCTTTGGACATTTTGTTGGTATCGAGATGGTAGCATAGACGACGAAGCATGCGATATTTAGTGTATCTTCTTAGTGCTGCTCTCTTGGTCGATTTAAGCTTTTTTAGTTCCTTCGTCTGCCACGGATGAAGAGAGTCTTTCTGGCGAATAGTTTTCGGCACATGCCTGTCAATGACGTATGCCAAGACATGAGAAAATGTGAGAGCGGCATTGTTAACGTCGTCAGCGTCATGGATTATATCCCAGTCTATGTTGGCCAGCACCTCGGTTATGCTACGATGGTCGGCTTTCCGGAAATCATACGACACAGGCGCTGGAAGGTCAGCATAGTCGTTGTCCAGACTTTCAGGAATGGAAACGACTAGAGGTTGATGATGTGGGACATGCTTAACCAAAGGGGCGGGGGCCGCAGAGATGAACGGAGCGGTGTTTTGAGCACTTACAAAACAGAGGTCCAAGCTCCGGTGATTTTCGTTCACTACATGGTTAATTTGAGAGAGTGTTGCCACGCTATAGCAATCGAGAAGATGTAAAGCTTCTGAATGAAGTGAGGGTCTTTCGCAGTCAGGATGGAGAAAGCCACTGCGAGACGATTTCCACGAAATACCGGCCAAATTGAAGTCACCTAGCACCATAAACTCATCCGTTGAAGCCGAGTTTTCAACTATAGAGAAAACGGAACGGCAGTGCGCCTCAATGAATTCGGTACTTGGCACCCCAGTGGGTCTGGGTTCAACCCCAGTCGAGGTAGGTGGTTTTTCTGAGGCGAAAAAATCTGGTTACGCCTTCCTTCGGAAGGGAAGTAAACCCGTTGGTCCCGGCTCATGTGTTTTGTTTGTACGATATGTAGGGTCCAGGTGGTGGAGTCGTCTTCCTGGCGTCGGTGGTTGTCACCACGTTGTGAGGAAATAGGCCTACGGGAAATAAACGAAGAAAAAAAAATTACTGTTTGATCTATCTTTAACATTTGTCTTAATGTAGTTCAGTTCAAATATTTCTCCCTTTGTCTTAATTGCCAGCTGCATGCGTTGTTGGAAAGAGTCACAGCTAGCATGCCGCTCTTGAGGCATGTCAGTCTATATTTTCACCAAACGTTTCTTAAAAGTTTCCATGGTTAGTCCTTTGGTATTCCACAGTTTACCCAGCGTGTAGTCCCATGCATAGAAGTCGAGAGGATTCAAATCAGGTGAAGAGGCACAGGCCATTCATTCGACGAAATAAAGTCCGGAAAAATTTCCTCACACCTAGCCTGTGTAGCTTTCGCCTAGTGGGACGGTGTAGAGTGTTGTTGGAAGCAGTATGGTGCATTCTTGTAGTATTTCTTGACGAAGGGAAGCAAATGGTTCTTCAAAACATTATCGATGATCCTGTTCCCCGTATAGATGGGCGCCTAAAAACGGTACTTTGAACAACAGAATCTCCACTAGAAGTACAAGCAGAGTTTCACTCGGTCGTAGCGCGAAATTACGAGTCCCCGAGTAAATCGCCAAAGAGATACGGAAACTCTACGAGATCGCGTAACTTCGGTCAATGATGTCCAAGGTGACGCAAAACTGTATGACATGTAGGACTTGGCGGGCCATCCGTAACCAATCTCTGGTGGCGCCACTACCGAAGGCACGAGAGACTCCATTTGTGCGGTCGTTTACTTAGGTGTTAACTATTTTGGCACGGCGCTATTGGAACTCGGGTGCATCAACGGATTGCCCTTTTCACATGCTCGACAAAACGTGTACCTTGAAGTTGTACACACCTTGTCCAAGGAAGGAATCATGCGTAATGGCGATGAGAAAATTTGTGTCGCGGTGTTACCACCCGAAATCTTCAACGACAACGGCACAAACTTTCTCGGAGCAATCAATCATCTAACGCGGAATATAGAAGCGTTGAATAAACCCACAATTTATTTGATTTTGGGTTAGTTCTACTCATTATTATGAAATTGGAAATTGGGTAAAATATTAAAATAAAAAAAAAACCCAGGCTGCTATAGTTAAGCTTGTTCTTTTTTATTCTTTAAAAAAAATGGACTACTATACACTGTCTCGTGAATTCAAGTTTTCATTCAAGACTTACTGGTTTCCTAACTTGGTAGTTTCAATATTTTATTTGTGGAAGGTATATATGCCAAATAGTCCCCCGGTAAAAAAAGATAAGGCGGAATTTACCCCAATCGAGCGGGGGGGGGAAAAAAAAACTCACTTACTCACTTATATATATATAAAAAAAAAACACACGCACACACACATACAGACAGGAGCGAAGACAAAAAAGGGCACGCGCGGCAATCGCGGGCAGCGGCGGGCGGCGGAAGGGACGGCGGGAACAACCGGAACAACTCACAGCCCGGGAAGGCGGAAGCGGGCGCGCCGCGAAAGCGCCGCGTGGAGCGAGGAGGAAGAAGTAGCTAGAAGGGGGGGACGGAGGATCGCCAGGGGCTGACGCCGACGAGATGGTTAGGATGCATTCCTTTGCCTTTGCGACATGCAGCAAATCGAGGCACCCTTATAAAAGAAAGGTTAATAACGGAACTCCGTTTCCATGTCCGGCTTTTCTTTTAAACAGATTGCACAAAGTTATTTGAATTCTAAAGTACTAATCACTGTTTTTCCCTGTAAAACTAGTTTTTTTTTATCTGGAAATCACCACATGAAAAAGCATAAATATGTTTCCATTGTTCAAACAGTAGACATAAACCAGATTTATGAAGAATAGAGTGAGATTTGCCCACTTCCACAATCAATATGGCGTAAATTATTTTTGAATACGAAATAACTCTACGCCCCTTGCAAAAACAATATTTAATGAATAAAATTAAAGCACAACCAGGACAAAAAGATCAAAACTCATTAGTTAGTTGCAGTAATTATGCATTGCATTTAAAAAACATTTTGTTTTTATTTTGCATGTACGCCCTAATCGCGGATTGCTCCGGACTTTCATAAATCGCCTTACCCATGGTTTGACGTTTCAGTCTGTTTTACGAAAATGGGTCAAAGTTACTCAATTTAAATCCAGTATGATTTAAATCCGAATAAGCGAGCGTGAAGAAGGTAAACAGGCTGACGAAAAGTCAAAGTTGGAGAGGCGTCAGAGTTGAAGTATACAAGTGAAAAAGGGCCAGATCCTGTTCTATTTATTTATTTATGTAAAGTGAACATCTCAAAATCTAAAATCTGTAATCTACTTAACATGCCCACCTAATAACACACAGAATCAGATAATATGTGGTAAATTTTCGAAGTAGAAATGCGTAATATGAAGAAATAAAAATTCCAATTAATTACAACTAAAACTGTCCCAAAAAACCTCAAGTAGCTAGAACGGGATTGCTAAAAGAAAACGGCATCAAACTTATTCCATCAAATAAATCGTACACGGAAAATAATCCGTACTCGAATCCGTGAACTGCAGTTATGAATTTTAGAATAGGCGAAAATACATCGTGAACTACTTTTCGTTTTTAGGTAAAAATTACGGAAACTAGTTGTTCCGGTTTAATCAAAACGACTGGTCGATCCTGCATTGCATTCACCGGATCAGCTGTCTTCGGTTTTCTGCCGCTGTCTGACCGGTGCTGGGTCGTTTTGATCTCCTTAAATGACTTCACCGCCCGGGCCACCGTCGAATGAATTATTGAATCCATCTGTGGGACGCAGATTTTTGGCGAATCTGATCTTATTCCTATGCCATCGCAATAACCATTTGACAGATTGTGATGAAATATTGTCAACGTCAACATTACACAGCTATTTTCAGTAAAAATTCATCAATGTTTACCCACATGCTAAAAAGTTACAAGCTAACCATTGTTTCTAAGTTTCTTCGAGAACAGTCTTAAATATCAACATTTTTGAGTTCAGTTACACGCAGAAAAAAATACCACTATAACAAACATATTCCTGGTAAATCCAAACATAAACTTGCTTTATTTCAAACATATTCTATTTTTCAAACCAAGTGACATCGATGTTAGAAATAAAGCATGTTATGTTTATTTTAAACATATTAATGATAAGAATAAACGTATACATTTTGAATACAAGAATTTTTTTTTAAATAATATTTGGATTTTACTGGTAGCGTTCCAAGTTTATTTTATTATTTATGAATCTATAATTCTATGAATCTGGGTTCTCTTAATGCAGGATTTGGCTTGAATGCTAACAGATTCCAGGTTCAAGAGGTTTGCTCAGAGTTTCACTACTGGAATCGAGCGAATAACCTACTGATAAATGTGACGATTGGCTCATGTTGCGAGCGTCGAAACTTTGCCTCGCCCTCATGTTCTGGATAGTGAAGTACACGTTCACATTTGCCTACCCGATGAATGTATTGTTAAAATTAACACGCCTTGAATTTGATTTAAAAATTGTTATTTCCGTTCGAAACATGCTTTCTGTTTACTTTAAATAATTCTGATGTATTCAACGTGATACTGCGATATTTTTAATTTAAATGGACGAAATTTGTATCCGTGTATCTTCGTTAGGTCCTTTCAAACAAATTTATTCGATGTGTCCTTCATTTTTATCAATGACATCCTCAAGACGACGCTGGAAGCTAGAACAGTCCTTCGACATCGACTGCCAAGTGCGCGTTATGACAGACTTCTGGGACTTCACACTAGGGTGAGATGTTTTGCAGGCTTGTGCTTGTGGGCTACATGCGCCCAAATCGAATAATCCAACGGGTTAAGGGTCGGACTGCTAGGGGACCACAAATAAACTTCATGTTTTCCATCAGCCATCGATGGGTCCGATTCGACATGTGGCATGGCGTTCCATCCTGTTGTAGGACAACGTATTGGTCCTCAGAGAAGTTGGTCTTCACCCAGGGAAGCACAAATTTACCGATATACACTTCGACATTTATTTTAAAGCCAGGATCAATGCATAAAGGCGGCATTTTCAAACCTTTGGACGTCACCAAGCCGAACATCATGACACAAGCCGGATTGTTGGGTTGGAACTTAAGCTTCGCATTTTCCGGAACATCCTCAAGTTTCTTCGATGAAATGAACCGCCATGAACGACTGTTGGACACAGTATCGATGCTGTACAGCTTTCATCGGGGAACAGGATTATCATTTTTTCCTCCTCCAACAAAGAAAGAAATCTCTTGGAACGAGTCACTTATAGTTCTTTTACCCTCTCCGTTGAAGCAGTGTTCCACTCTAGCTCTGGATCCTACCACGTCGTTCTTGGTCGTTATCACTTCTTTGGCTTACATTTTCACAAATTTGCAATACAGGGTGCGGCAGAAAATAATGCGAAAATGTTCAAACTTGAATATTGGGTTAATTCGTGTAGCTAGTGACTAGTTTCTGTCGAAAGTGTATTTGTTTATGTTTACTTTCAAGTGCTGCATCCAAACATTCTATTTGTTTTATTGCAAATTCGTCAAAATGTTCGCGAAAGAAGTGATCACCAGTTTGTTGCTCGCCCAGAAGAAGCCGAAAGAGATTGCCAAGGTGGTAGGGTGCCATTTGGCAACAGTTTACCGCATAAAAAAGTCCCTGCAGGATGGTCCTAAGCAGCGGAAGCCGGGAAGCGGACGTCCGCGCTTTGCACGCACGCCGAACGTGATCAAATCGGTCCGTGCAAAAATTGCAAAAGAATACTTGCAAAGGAAGCCAATATTTCGGAGAAATCCATGCGGAGAATCATCAAAGAAGACCTGCATGCATCTTCCAGAGCCAGAGTGAAACGCCACTTGATTACGGACCGGGTCGAGGAACTACGAGTGACTCGTTCCAAGAGATTGCTTCCCTTGTTGAAGAAAGAAAAAATAAGAATCCTGTTCTCCGACGAAAAGCTTTTCAGCATCGATGCTGTGGCCAACATCCGCACGGACCGGTTCATTTCACCGCAGAAAATGGAGAACGTTCCGGAAAAAGTGAAATTCAAATTTCAAACCAAGCATCCGGCTGGTGTCATGATGTTTGGCTTGGTGGCGTCCAACGGTTTGAAAATGCCGCCTGTTTTCATTGACGCTGGAGTTAAAATCAATACCGAAGTGTATATCGGCATTTTAAAGTACCAAGTGCTTCCCTGGGTGAAGGCCAACTTCTCCGAGGACCAAAACGTTGTCCTACAGCAGGATGAAGCGCCGTGTCACTCGTCCAATCGAACCCAACAATGGTTGAACGGTAACATGAAGTTTTGGCCGAAGGATTTGTGGCCCCCCTAGCAGTCCAGATCTTAATCCGTTGGATTATTCGATTTGGGCATATGTTGAAGCACGAGCCTGCAAAACATCACACCCTAGTGTGAAAACCCTGAAGTCAACCATAACACGCACATGGCAGTCAATGTCGGAGGACTACGTCCGAAAGGCATGCTCTGGCTTCTGGCGTCGGCTCGAGGATGTTATTAATAAAAATGGAGGACACATTGAATAAATTTGTTTAAAAGGACTTTATAAAGATAACTGCACTCGAAAATGTTGATATTATTGCATGAATTAGTTGAAAATGGGATTTGAAAGAAATAGAACAAATTTTCGCATTATTTTCTGCCGCACCCTGTAAAACAATTCTGATGTTCTGATCAGTGTTGTAAATAGTCATTTCGACCAAATTTGCCAATAACTCGTTCCAGAAGCTGATTTTCACTATAGCACGTATGACGAAGTTGTTGTGCTTGATTCTTTTCATAGATATGATTCATAATGTATTGTTCTAACTTTAAAACCTAAGACGTGAGAGCGTAATATCTGAATATTCAAATGATATAATCATTGAATATCATTTGAATACGACAGTGAATATAAAACTTTCTATATGCAAGTTAGGGCAATGCACTGTTAATCAAAGCTGTTGAATTTGTCAAAGGCTACAATTTTATCATATATCATATTCATAAATTCAGCTGTTGAACCAAGTTATCGGTAAATATATCCAATTTCACGAAATGACTTTTTACAGCACTGGTTCTGATGCAGCACTTGAAATTAAACATAGACAAATACACTGTCAACAGAAATAATTCATTAGTTACACAAATAAATCTAATATTAAAGTTTGAACATTTTCGTATTTTTTCCTGCCGCACCCTGTATAAGACACTAGCAACTTAAATGATTCTTGTCTCTTGCTTTGATTCCTTAAATTTATTCGAAAAACGATATTCAGCAAAGTCGTAGCTTATGGAATTATCTTTTTGATAAGCTTAATACTTGGTTGGCAGAATTATTAGGCGAGTTTTAAGAGCGCTGCTAACACAATTTTGAGGTGTTCAAAGTTGGTCTGCACAGTCAGTTGCAAAATAAATAATTTTTTTTTTGTAGGATTATGTGGCCCTAAGGCCTGTACTCGAAAAACATGCACCAGACAAAAGTGTTCGCCAAAAATTCATTTTAAGTCGGATTTTCTTGGATTTTCAGGGAATGAACTAAACATATGGATTATGTTTCGGCATAATTACTTTATTCAATATCCTTTCCATCGCTGAAACCCCGCACCTTTCCCTTAAGACCCCTCATTACATTTTGTGCAATGGTGGAGCCGACCTTTTTGGTCACTTTCATCCATTCTTTCTTCAACTCCAGCTCGTTCTTAAACACCTTGGACGATTTTCGAACTTTGGCCTTCATTATGGCCCAAAATCTTTCCACCGGACGAATCTCTAGTGAATTTGAGGGGTTGGCGTTTTTGGTACAAAAACAACGTTATTGTCTCTGTACCAATCCAACGCCGATCGCGCGTAATGGCATGATGCCAGGTCCGGCCAAAATAATGTCTCGCCTCCGTGGGACCGCAGGAAGGGCAACAGACGCTTCTGGAGGCACTCGGTTTGGTGAATTTCGCTGTTGATGGTACCCGTTGTTATGTACGGTTTACTCAGTTTACCGCATTGGCATATGGCCTGCCAGAGCAAGTATTTTTTGGCGAATTTGTCCACTTTCTTCTTCCTTATGTTTTCCGGAACATCAAATCGTGATTTGGCAACGTAGATCTCCAGCCCCGGTATCTGCTTTGCGTCTGCCTTGATGTAGGTTTCGTCATCCATAACCACGCACATCGGTTTCGTTAACCACTCTCGATACAGCTTCCTTGCGCGGGATTTGGCCGCCGTGTTGTATTGATCACGCCGGTTCGGTGCCTTGCGGACCTTGAATACACAAAGCCCAGCTCGTTTCATGGTTTGCCGAACGAACCAGGCGGAACACTTTGCCTTCAGAGCCGCGTCGCGAATCGAAAGGTTCGGATTATACTTGAAATAATCCAACACCTTCCAGGCCTTCACAGGGTCAGCTGTCTTCGATTTATTTTCTTCCACTTCCAGCCCGCCGCTCGGATTCCCAGTTGTCTTCCGATCCATCTGATGGTCGCAGTCGGATTTTCCATGACGGCGTGCAAAATTCTCCGGCGATTTTCTTCTTGTTTCGATGACATCTCAACAACCACTGAACCGATTGCTATGAAATGTTGCACATGTGAACAATTTACTCCAAATTATACCCAGATTTTCATCAAATTTTACCAACGGTCAAAACAGTTACACACGGATAAAAATGGTGCATTTTTTCGAGTACAGGCCTTAATTTGAAATTATTTAAGCATAGAGGAGCGAAAATTTCAAAATTTGGCTAAGAATTTTCATGAAAAGTTTATATATTAGAAATATTGAATCCAGTTTTCTTTAGCCTAATTTGTGTTAAAAAATTTGCACAGCTAAAAAATACATCATTTCCCCCAATTGCTTATCTTCCCTAGGTCGGGGTGGCTTCTGCTGCTGTGTTGTTGAGAATAATTTTAACTGGGCTATTGACATTACAACATTCCCAGCCCACCGTAGTCGACCGATTTTTGCCGTGTTGCCATGGGAGGTTCTCGCAGTGCAATTTGTGGTACATTTGTATCCTCCCACGTTCCGTCTTGCATCTACACTACATCGTAGATCGTACGCAGCACTTTTAGTTCAAAGACACCAAGGGCTCGTTGGCCCTCCACGAGCAATGTCATTGTTTTGTGGCTGCAGGGAACTTCCGGTTTAGTTAATGTCTTGTAGATAGTCAACTTTGTAGTTCAGCGAACTTTGTTCGATCTTAGCGTCCTTCCGAGTCCACAGATGTGTTGAGTACTGCTAACTGTACATATTTCTTGCCCAATTATTTGGCCGAAAACGAAACAGAAAATTGTGATGGAAATTCCAGTGTTTCTTAACATGATTCGTGTTGTCAGGAAAATGTAACTAAATAAATTATAAAATTCATCTCTAGAAAACCTGGCAAACTTAATAAATATAAATCATCAAAACAAGTAGTAGTTCTGTTCTTTTCAGTAGGCTAATCGAATACGATCATTTCCGAACCGAAATGAATGAAAACCGGTTTATCAGCGTTTTTTTTTTTTGCGAAGTTCTTCGTTTGTCCTTCACAACATGCGGAGGAAATCTTTAGTTGGCCTGTAAAATTGTATAATTTGCACACTACGCCGCACGATTGGCCATCCGTTAAGCTTTCGGCTACATCAATCCTTCGCGCTGCTTGTCTCGAGAGGGAAACCCCATCCGTCCTTTACCCATCACTCATGACTAATTCGAAACTTTCATGTTTTGTCCAATTTTTAATTATAGGCATCGACGTCACCTAGAGGAAAGGCTAAAATCAGTCCTCAACACAACCGAGCTACCCTAGGAACCGGAATATGTGTATTAGTCGCCATCCAAAAAAGGTGTATAATCAAAGCTAATTAGAATTGACTCGCATCGGCGGGTACACACTACTGCAAAACCAACCACCCTTCTGCTTCTTCCGGGACATAGCGAGTATGATTGTACCTACGTAGCACCTACGACTAGCACAGCTGAGCCGGCATCGCGCTGGATGTTGAAGTTGATGTCATTCTAGTTTGAGCCTGCGAGCCGGCGACAGCAATACTCGCGCGTCGTTGTCGTCGTCATACCAGTCCAAGTCGAACAGAGATTGGCTGCGGTTGTGTCGAGGTACAGGTATAGATTGGATATCTTCGGCGGATTCGCGCGTGAAGTGTGGTGAGATAAGTGTGAGGTGGATGAAATCTTCTCATATAAAACGGTTTTTACAACGTACTTAATGATTCTGGGAAGAAATAAAAAAGCAATTTTTGAAAAAAATGAAGAATGCCAGTACAGCTGCCATCATAGTGAAGTGAAAGTCTGCGAGTGTTGTTTTGTGTTGAATCGAAGAAGAGAAGTTATAAAGTGTGCAAAAAATCTTTTGAAAGTGTTAATGTTTGCCGTACTAGTTCATATTGCGAAAACCGTCAACAACCTGGCAAATCCTATGGTGTGATGTTCGAGAAATCTGACTTGGCCCCTGCTAACTGGTAGCAATAACTCATCGTTTGCTAATTGGTTCTACAAACAACGAAGCAACTCACCACCGCCACTATACCCAGCTAACCATAGCAGAAATCAACGTACTAATCACACAAAATGACCGTCACCTACACCGCCGAAGTTGCCACATGTCGAGGCTTTGGCTGCTTTCTGAAGCTACTGGTCAGGTACGTAGATCTCTGTAGTAGGAACCTTTCCCTGGTAGGTCATTAAATCGTCTGCCGTCGACTAGAAGTTACGAAACATTTGTTTGAATACGAATTTGGTTTTATCAGCGATTTGCTTATCTAAATCTACACTGTTGCTGAAATGCTTTCAGCACATTCGTTGTGTTCTTTGCGTGTGTCGTGATGGTTTACATGTTTTCATATCTACTCATTTTGATATTACGATACATCATATGATGAAAATGTTCGTGTCAGTTGTTTGGTTTCCGTCTACATTTCCCATGACTCACATGTCCAGAGTCAGAAATAATTAGTGACGGCTGACAGATTTCCAAAAATATCAGGCGGGCATTAGTAGCCGCTTGATTCATCTCGATGGTTTGTAAAGGAAACGTAGCCGTATTTGAAAGTGGTTGTTTTTGTTTTATAACAAACAAGTGTTTCATTTACCTGACGCTCTCAAGTGTCGACGTATATTGGTCTACTTGTTGTGTTTAAACATAAAAGGATCGTTAAAGGATCTTTACGGTTTAACCCCTTCAGGCCTAAGGGTCATGTATAAACAATGTTTATTAAACATCCAAAAGGCTGCATAAAATCAAACACGGAATAAATGTGTACACTGTCTTCGGCAAATTTGTTCTACATCAATTCTTCTATCTGGGAAAAATAAAAAAAACATATGAGTTTCAGGCCTAATTGACGACCTAAAACATCTTGAATATGAAGAAGTTCAGAAAGAAAAAAATAAATGCCTTATTATTAGTTTAAAGCGTTGTTTTAGTATACGGTACATATGCATACGTATTATTAAATTCTCGTTGATAAACTTTTTTTTATTATTCTGGGATGTTCTAGGTTATCCCAAATTTACTTGAGGATACGCTATGTATTCAAACATATTGAATGAACCTTTTGGAAGTTCAACAGTCATTATATGATAGTTTTGTGATGTTGTCATACATTCTAGGTCTTTCACGATTGAATAAATACCGTAGCTTTGTATAGCAGATAAAGTTACTGTTACTACTATAGATCTTAAGTTCTGAACTCCAGGACAGTTTGTACGACCTAGCACATCTAAAAAAAATATTTCCTACTTTTTTCAATCATTTCTATATTATTGAGCTCCAAATCAATCAGAATACATCAAATTGCTTGTATAATAACGTTTGGAAAAATTTTGGCCTCAAAGGGTTAAACCGGTCGAAATCGTCTCTCAAGCGTTATTAAAAATTACTATGTTTTCCCAATGAAAAACCACCATCAGACTTTGTCAGTGGCCTGAATAGCATCCTTATTAGTGGTGTAAATCGGATCAAATTGGAAATCGGTCCTAATAGGTATTTAAATAATTTATTAGACAACAATCCAAGTTGGATTTTCAACGTGGGTGTTAAAATTAATTACCTTCTTTCGTCTTTCACATTTTTTATTTTTTATTATCTCAACAAAACTTTTACCAATGAAAAAGGGATCATTCTCATTGTTCAAATATCAATGGTTCCATATTTAAATGCAATCATTCTTGCAATCACTTGGGAATAGGAAAGGAATAAAAGGTTAACCTTTGTTGTTGTTAAACCACGTTGAAGATCCAACTTGGTCTTACTTACTTACTTATGTCTCCTTTTCGACCCTAGTGGTTGCATAGGGCCAACGTGAAAGATTTCCATCCTGGGCGGCTGCTCGTTTTAGCCTTGACCTGGGCCTATTGGTTTCTGTTGACATCGACGATGGAGCTCAACATTCAAGATCCAGTGGTAGGCCACCAGACACGAAATTTATACCGAAGGCATCGGTTGATGAAGACCTGTAGCTTTTGAGTGTTCTCCGCTGATCCATACCACGTCTCGCTGGCGTATAGCAGCACAGATTTCACGTTTGAATTGAAAATTCGAATTTTGCTCCGTTGACTTATCTGGTTTGATCTCCATACATTTCGAAGATTCGCAAAAGCAGCCCTAACCTTCTTGATTCGTGCACCTAGTCTGACGCTACCTGGCTGCCAAGGTATTGGTAACTATCGACTTTCTGTACTGTTTACCCCGCTACCGAAAATTTGGAAGGGTTGTTCGTGTTGACATCCAACGATTTACTCTTGTTGACATTGATGGTGAGACCCGCCGCAGAGGAGCATTTGGTGAGGTCGTTGAGGTTACTCTGCCTATCAACGTGCCGTTACGCTAACAGAGCAACTTCATCAGCAGAATAGAATGCATTGAGGTGCTCTTTAGTGATAGGCGGCCAAAGCAGCTCACGGTTCGACTTACTTAACTTACTTACCTAACTTATGCTGGTCCAACGTCCTATTAGGACCGTACCTGCGTCACACAATTTCTCCATAAAACTTTGTTGAGGGCTGCTTGTCTCCAGTTCCTCGAATGTCAAACACTTCCAAAGTCTTCCTCCACTTGGTTTAACCACCTAGCTCGCTGCACTCCTCTACGTCTTGTACCGGTCGGATTCAAGGCAAACACCATTTTTGCGGGGTTGTTGTCCGACATTTAGCTCACGGTTCGGTACAAGGTCAACGGAATGCATTTGGAAGCCACGTACGGCGCCTCGATGAGGTTGACACTTTTATTCGGGACTCCTTGGCGTCTCAGGGCGCCCAAAACTTTTCGTGATTGAGTCTGTCGAAAGCTTTTTCGTAGTCAATGAATAACAAATAGAGGGACTCTTGGAATCCGCTGACCTGCATAAGGATGACACAAGATCTTCCGGTACGGAAACCTTCCTGCTGCCGCCGGAGAGTCGTTTCTGTTGTCTACTGTATCCGATTCAGGATAACTTTGCACAGAACTTTGAGAACATTACACAATAACATGATGCCTTGCCAATTGTTACACACAATCAGATCCCCCTTCTTAGGGACATTTACTAAGACGCCCTGCATCTAGTCGGCCGGTAAAATCGCGGTATCCCAGATATTACAGAATAGCTGATGCACCATTTGTGCGGATAACATTGGAGCAGCTGTGGGCATCTCTGCTGATACGCGATCGATCCGGCGAGCCTTAGTGGATTTCAAGATTCGGATAGCTGCTTCAATCTCTTGTAGTGATGGGACCTCGGAGCTGATGTTGGTGGTTGATAGGACGTCGTAATTTGAAGAAGTTGTTCGGGGTGCTCAAACCAACGTTTCAGTTGGTCAGTAGAGTCGGTTAGCATGTGTCCAGTCGCGTCTTTCACTGAAATCTTCGGGTTCATCCTTGCTCCACTCAGGCGCCTAGAGATTTCGTAGAGGAGGCGGATATCGCCAGTTGTTCCCCTTCGTCTCCCAGAGAGTCCACCCATGCTCGCTTGTTCCGCCGGCAGCAGCTTTTTACATCCTTCTCTCTCTTTCGCTTTTCTACGCTACTCAATTGTCCTTAAGGTTTGATCAGTGATCTACTCTTTTCGTTGTGTGCGCAGCTCACCCAGTTTTTTTTTCGCTTGCCTCGGTACTTGAGGTCGCTTTCGCCTACTTGAGAAGAGAAACGTCCTTTTTCACCGGCTAGGAGAAACAGATGAGAATGTGAGAAGCGAGAGACTATTATACGCTCACAGCAGTTTTCGCGAGAAAAGCAACGGCGATTTATAATTTTCGGAGAGCATGAGTATCTGATAAATAGTTTCTTTTTCAGTGAATCCTAGATTCCGATAATTATTGTTCACTTACTTTTTGACACCTGAAAATGCGCCAGTCTTCATGCTTGTTTTATTCTGACATTATAATTCGATAAAAAGCCAATTTTTTTCATGTTGTGAGCAAACAACAATTTGTATATTTGAAGCAAACTAAATATTGCCAACTCGTATTCGACCTAGGTAGCATGTTTTCAGTGAAAAAATTGACATGAGCAAATATTTTCGTTGAATTTTGGAGCGAGATATTTTCGCATATGCAAGAGAGAGGATAATGAATTATCGGCGAAAAAGGAGAGATAAAAATGTGAACGGTTCGCTACTCATCGACAACCTGCTTGGGAGAGAGCATGGTATTCACGCAGCTGAGTGAGAATTTCGATCTCTGGGTAAAGGCATTCTTGATGGCCGTCCACTGCTCTTCCACGCTGCCACCTAAAGCAACATCGACTGCTCGAGTCTCAAATTCATCAACGAACGATCATTTCGCAGCTGGATCTTCTAATCGGCGTGTGTTAAACCGCCGTCCGAGCCTCTCCTCCCGATGCTGGATCCGTTCAATTCATTGGTGGATCTCGCCGATTAGAATGCGGTGGTCAGATGCGAAGTCGGCACTGCGTTTATTCTGTACACCAAGAAGGCTCGGTCCGTAAAAGTTCTGCTTGTCCTGTAGCTCGGCTGCATCGATCGGCGCGTAATATTGGATTAAAGTAAGCCGTGTTCTGAATCTTACCTATCATTATTCTTTCATTTCATTTCTTTCTTTCATTGGCTTGCTGATATGCGACTCGCACAACTCGAATTCTTCCATCAACTACGAACCATTCGCAGGAAGAAATCAAAGCAAGGAATCCTGAATGAACCGATTCATTTTCTGATGCGAAGATCTGTGAGCAAATAGTGAGCGAGTTGTTTGTTTACTATACCTGCTATACTCCATTCATCCTTGATCCACCAGTATTGTTCGTTACGACCAATGCGATCGAATAAGAAATGGATGTGAAGTGTGTAAAGCAATGCGAGTGAGGCGATGCGAGAGAGGCGAGGGAAACTTTGGGATGCGAATAATGCGAAGCAATCGCTGAGATGCCATCGTTCAGTTCATGAAGTCAAGAATCCTATAAAGACAGTTTCATTATTGAGCGGGTACCACCAGATTCACAGGAATCAATACAACTAGATGATAAATTTGATACAGTAACAAAATTTTGATACTCCGAAAATGGATCATGACCATCTTAATGGTGGGTGACATTTGAATGCATTTGCGTTTTTTTTTCTTTCTTCTAAATTGATTCTCAAAGAGGATTTGAATACATTTGCAATTTTGATCAATACATTGATCATTAGGGTTATTTGTTAGCCTTCCGGAATAACTCTAAATCTGATAATGTATTAAATTGTCCAGAAAATAGTGCCATCAATATTAAATCTCATTTTCGTTTTAAAATTGTAAAGCAAATTTTAAACGTACCATAAAATATACTGCTGCTTCTGGAGGTTAAAATTGGCTGGATCAATCAAATACTTGCCCGTCTGATATAAACCAATTGATTACTCTTTTGATGATAAAATATACTGCTGCTTCTGGAGGTTAAAATTGGTTGGATCAATCAAATACTTGCCCGTCTGATATAAAACCAATTGAATTAACTCTTTTTATGATTGGAGCCCCTCAAAAGAACCGATTATAACCATATTGGGAAAGTCGTTCCTGAAGTCCCTTTTAGTTTTTTTAAATGGAATAATAATAATAATAAATACACTGAACAGCTGGTTAATGACGCAAAAATTGCTAATCATGCTATTTCGTGCTATTTCCTTCAGTGCTAATACATTTAGATACAGCTAAGATTTTTTTCTCAAACAATATTGAACGACCATTTTATTCAAACGAAAAGGTCCTTTTTGAATATTATTTTTCATACAAACATCAAATGGTTTTGTGTCATGTATAGTGGATTGTTTTTCAAATAAACGCTCCACAACAAAGACATGATTTCTACTTGGAACAGAATAACGGTTGTAAGGAATAACATTGCACCGCTTTTAAATGGCTGTAACATTTTACCCTTTGGGTATCTTATATTAAAATTTTTGGTGGAATTAGTTCAATGTGTATTTGTTTACGCTGTGTAAGTTTCACTAGCAGATGTGCGATCGTTGCGAAGATGGAGCCGGAAGAACAGCAGCGGCGCAAAGAAATTTTGCGCACGTACCTCGAAAATCCGGACATTGTACGATGTCTCGTATTTTAAATCGGTACCACGAACGTTTGACCATCGATCGGAAAGAAAAAAGTGGCAGAAATGGATCTCCGTATAGTGTTAAGGATCACAAGCGGGTATTTCAAGCTTTCAAGAGGAATCCCAACAGTTCAGTTCGAGATGTGGCGAAGGACTACACACGAACAAAGTCCAAACGGCGCCTAATCGCGATGAACGGCAGAATACGGTAGGTAAAACACGTGCACGGAAGCTCTACACCCAGATGTTGACGAAACCACATTGCCTCGTTATGGATGATGAGACGTATGTAAAAGCAGACTTCCGGCAGCTTCCGGGGCTCCAGTTTTTCACTGCTCTTCATAAATTCGATGCCCTTGAAGACGTTAGAAAGCAGAAGATGTCAAAGTTTGCCAAAAAATATACACTGTGGTGCAAAATTGATCGGACAAGAATATCATTTTGGTAAAGTAGGTGATAAAATTCAGAAATAAAATATGTTCAATAGTTTATTAGTTTATTTTTCTTTTTTGAGATTAGATTTTTGGCATTTTGATTTTAAAAACATTATAATATTTCATAAACAAAATTATATAAATAAAAAAGATTCATTTGTTAAAATTCAAGGTGCGAAAATGATCGGACAAGATGTAGAAATTACATTTTTCGATTTAATAATTAAATAATTTGAATGTTTCAATAATGTATGTCCTCCTTTGTACTTGATGCCAAGCGTCTTGGCATAGACTCGACCAAGTTTTGCGTAACTTCTGGACGAAGAGTGTTCCATACAGCTTCAATCTCCCGCATTAATTGCTTTCTGTTGGACATATGTTTCTTTTGCAGTTCTCGTCCAATTTCAACCCATAGATGCTCGATTGGGTTTAAATCTGGGCTTTGGGGAGGGTGATCCAGCACGGTTATGTTTTTCCCGGCCAAATACTCTGTCACAAGCTTCGACTTGTGCTTGGGGTCATTGTCGTGCATAAATACAAAGTTGCTGCCCAGTCGATATTTCCTTGTAGATTTTGAGATGTTACGTTCCAGGATATCCCTGTAGTCTTCTTTGAACATTATCCCTTCGATGAATTCCATGGTGGCCACTCCAGCATAGAACATACCACCCCATACCATAACTGATCCACCGCCATGTTTCACAGTTCCACGCATATTTTTTCTTTCTAGAGCGGTCCCATCAGTTCTCCAAACTCTAACACGGCCATCTGAAGCCCTGACGTTGAACTTACTTTCATCTGTCCATAATACTTTTTTCCAGAACGACATCGGCTTGTTAACATGCTTCTTGGCGTAGACCAAGCGCTTCACTCTGTTCTGCTCACTGATGAATGGCTTTTCCCTAGGCGTGCGACTCTTGATTCCTATTTCGTTCAAGGCTCTACTGATGGTGAACCGACTTACAGTTTTGCCGACGATGGGTTCCAGATCGGCTGCCAACTTACCGCCACTAATGAACGAATCTTTTTTGACAGCTTGTGCCAAATACCGTTTTGTTTTGCTGTGGCAGAACCGGGGGACGACCACATCTGCGACGATTTTCAATGCTGCCGGTGATTTCTTGTCGGGAGATGATGTCCGTTACCGTAGACTTAGGAATACCAAGGGATTCAGCCATCTTCCGAACCGTTTCCCCGCGTTTATGAAGTAAAATAACATTACTTCGTTGAGCTACCGATGTTTCCTTCCTGCAGGCCATTGTGAACTTTCAACTTCTGGTAAATTTGCTAATAAGCGTTTTGCAGTAGTATTAGTGAAATCAAAAATCGTCTCTGCATTAAATCATACACTCAAACTAGTTTGATAATTATTATCGATTGTTTTTGTTACAATTTCTATGGTCGTCCGGTGACTTATGCACACTGTTTTTCAAGATATTGTTCAAAACAAATTTTTCACAAAAATACCAAATAATTTTTAATAGTGAAAATGAATGTATCAAAGGAAAACGAATATTGAAAAGCAATAAAATGGAAGGTGAAAAATAATAATTTAAGTTTTACGAGCGAATTCGCGAAGCTATCAAATGTGTCCGATCAATTTTGCACCACAGTGCAATTTGGCAAGCAATTTGCTCGTGTGGGAAAGGGGGGGCACCGAATTGGGAACTGAGGGGGGGGGGGGGGGGGGGGGCTAAAAAGGACTTCCTCTAAGTGGTTCTGCTCTTTGGGGGTTCGGTGGGCGGGGTTTGGGGGGTGGGGGGGGTGGGGGAGGGGGTGGGGGGGGGGGGGCCCCCCCGGGGAAGGGATAAAAATGAAAAAAATATTATTTTTTATACGTTCGCGAGATGATACAACATTTATTTCCGGACACGCTTTATGACGAAAAAAAAACGTTTTGATGGAATAAACCGAATTTTGGACTACCAATCATCCACCAATCACAAAATGAAAAGCGCACAACAATATTGGCATCTTTTTTTGTTGCAGACAAAATCTGAAGCGATTTTGTCCTTGTTTGCAAATGACTGATAAAATGATTCAATAAGATATGTTCACTCCATGGTCATGTAAGTTTATCACCTACTCAGCCGAGTTTTTTTTTTTTAATATGACTCAGTCTAATGGCAGTTTTGCTTCATTTTCCCCTTCGATGGCAAATCTGTCGATTGTTTGTTTCAGTGCGGATTATTTTCCACATTGATCTTTCGGACAGGCGGCATTCAAGTGGAAAACGTTATCAATTTGTTTGCTCTAGCTCATCACGGTAACGATGAGCTTAATGCTCAATAAATTCAACAACACTGGACCGCGGGTAGTTTGAAGTGATTTTAATTATCAAATGCAAATGAGATTCCCCAGCGTACAGATGACGTATGATCCCATATGCAATTACTTGTAAGCGCAGCCTGAAGGTGCCGATGATGCTCGGTTGTAATCGTTGTGACGTTTCCGATACAGCCTAGTGTAAAGTGGACGCTATTTATCTATAGTAAATATTATATCTGATGCTATCGACAAAGTTAGGCTTTTGGAGAAATTGATTTCAGTACATTGATGGGTTGCTTGCACTTGCTAACAATGATAATGGAACGCAAACCTAATTGCGGCCAGAATGTGTTCGATCGCTGGTTGACAACAGTAAATAAACCGAACAAAGTAAAGAGGTCATCAATCATTGCTCAAAATCATCTAGTTTCAATATTGAACTTGCGTGCGTGCAAAGAGAAACGAACTTGGACTATTTGAAGTGTTACCATGACAGCGCCGTATTTGACGAGAGTCCTTACTTTACTTTTGTCTTGTACTTTTGATTTTTATCGATTGAATTACTCAAACTCAACACTGCATTATATTTTCATATGAATTGTAGTGTTTTTTGTCCATTTTATCCTTCACATTCGTAACAAATAGTTAAGAGTTGACTATTAGTTGGTGTCAGAATAAAAACAAAAAGAAAACATAATCTGTCAGGTGCGTCAATTTTGGTAGCAAAAGGGCTAAGAAAAGACATTTTTTTGCTAAGGAAGTATGTATCTTAAATGATTCGGTGCGTGTAACGCTATCTATTTATTTAAATCAGCTCTGCGTTAATTTAGGCTCATGTTCTTTCTAATTACTCAAATAAGCCGGACGATTTTTACGGATTCAAAGTTGATGAAATTGATATAGATTGTTGTTTGTAAATATGTCTTCAAAGTATTCAATTTCTTAATCTTGAATATTGATTTTATATCCGCTTATCGAAAGGGCACCTTCTCATTACGAGCAGAGAAGAAAATCGCTAGAGATGCCAAACATTCCAAATCTAAACGTGCTTATATTGACATATTTTTCATAAGTGCGTCAAATGAAAAACACTCAATCAAGGCACCACGCAATGTCATTGCGTCAAAATTTAGATCACGAGCAGCTCTTCTTTACATTTTTCATTTTTATTTATCAAAACCGTTTTAAATATTTTTTTTACGAATCCCAAGTAACAATTTTAGTTTTATTCCAGCCGTATTGCACTCCTCCCGGCTTTGTGGATAAAGCTACATTCAAAACTGTTTTGTCTACCAATACCTCCTCTATGCTTCTTTAAAGCCAAAATTTGTACAAAGTGGCCCACCATATAGAAGGTTGTGAAAATAATTTAATAAAACGTTTATAAGACCATGAAGATTTTGAAAATGTTATAGTGATAGATGCTATGATCACTTGAGAACCTTCATAAAACCTATTGCCTGTCATGAAAACCAGCATACGGCCAAATGGCCACAGCTGTCAAACTTCACTGTGATATCGTGGTTGGTTTTTGTTGTTCTGCTTTGTTCGATTCTCTGCTCTTCTGATCCATTTAGCAGTAAATAATATCTTAGAAAAAAGTTCTAGTGTTGCGGAAAATTTTGTTTGATAGCAAAATATCTAGTACTAATTGAGTTTTTTTTACAGCGTATCATCAAATATATTGTATTAACAATATAAGTCACTTCACATTTTTTCAGACGACCTATTTTTTGCGCATGTGGCGATTTTTGGCAGCTACTACACTCTAAATCCACATGCTCGTTATAAACTTCAACTTTTGATATACCTAGCGTAATATTTCAAAAGAACTCAACTGGCAAGTTGAAACAAATCACAAATTTTAAAACTAAGGTTCTTACTAAGGAATCAATTTCCGAACAACTCGCTGCAACACCCACTTGTTGCCAGCTGTAAATGTCAGGACAAAAGCAACACGTAACTATGGTTTGTTGCAGTTTGAACAGGATTTACGGCTTGCAATTATTATTTTTGATTACCCTCGAATGCTTTTCAAATATTACGAAGTAGAGAGATATTTTGATGCAATTAGATCACGACTTAAAAACACACAACAATTATTTTTTTAAATCTTAGTTGCCTATAAAAACGTTCGAATTTTTTTATTGTTGGCTAATGGTTGGAGCAAACACATATCGACCTACTCGTTTGTTGCTAGTTTCGAATGAATCTAATGAAGCTTCATTAAGAAACTTTGCTTTTTAAGTTCATTACTTATGATTTTTTTAATTTGTTGATGCTTCGGAAAAGTTGAAAACTTCCAATGGAGTTTTCCGGGAAAATTTGCAACACTGATTAAATGAGTGAATTGCATTTACTGATTTATGAGTCTACTGTGTATATGTCAAACAGGGCATTTTTTAAATGTAAAAAATGCGTAATTTGCACGCCGGTTGTAAAACAAGTTTAAAATGCGTCAAATATATTGGAAATATTGGCGCCGACGTTTTGAAAAATGCATAACGCAATTATCACCTCAATAAAAGAATAAGTTTGTATGGATTTTATTTAAAAAAAATGTAGTATCCTGGTTTAAATGAAACTGGTCTTGTATTGCTTCATTGAAATGGGTAGAAGTAATTCTTTTCTAGGAGTAAAAACGTGCATTTTGACGGTATTATTCTCAAAAGTGAGCAAACAATACTCATAAAAAGAGTATATAAGTTTTACCGCGGATACACGTTAAGATGAAGTCTACCAAATGGAAAGTAAAAATATATTTTGATTGCCTTTTTTATCACTAGGTTGTGCTGTTGGCAGCGCTACACGGGTCACCGATCATTGGTATGTGGAAAATGGAAGTGACTTATATTGTTAATATAGTATATTTGGTATCATGCTCCAAATCATAGGCGCATTTAATGTTGTGGTGAATATTGGCACGATAAGAGCTTAAAATTAATGCGCCTTGGAAATTATGCGAGTTGACACAAAAAAAAAACAAATATATTCGATAAATTGATCATGAATTTCTTGAAAATTGGTGGAATTCAGTAAGGTTATCTAAAAAAATGCCGAGCTTGGTCTCCGATCTACAGTTCCTTTGCATTACATATAAAATTTGGTGCATTTATTTCTCCACATTTCAATTATTTCTTATATTTCAATATGGCGATTGGAAAAAATCACATTCTGCCATAAAGCCAATTTATCTTCGCAATGACTACTATAAAACTATTTGGTCATTTGGTGACTTCCCTCAATGCCAATTTGCCGTTTAATGCATTTACTGGAGGCAAAATGGTTTTAAAATGCTTTTTCAACTGACCATAATAAGATAATATGAATGAGTCCTAAAGCGGCATTTCAATACAGCATTTTACGAGTTCATAAAGTCGAAATAAAACCTTTAATAGGAGTAAAAGGAATTTGAGAAAACAAGGTTTTAAGATCGTTGTAAACAAGCTGTGTAGGTTCTCATAAACCTGGCTAAAATATGAAACCAACTCTTCGTGTCATAATAAAACCAAATTGCTATTTAGTGGTTTTGATAAAACCTTAATAAAACTTAACAAAGCAGGATGGTTTTGGCAATGTTACTTGGGAATCATCCCTCTTTTGTTTAATGGTGCATTATTCTTATGAAATAATTAATAGAAATTGGTTCAGTATTTCTTTTGTTAAGGCAAGATCGGATTGTTGATTTTCTTAACCGCGTCAAATATGGTGCCTTCGCGGTATTTGCTTAGTGAATTGCTGGATGATTAGTGCCTACCATAGTGTTATTATGAAGAAACATATTTTCCGCTACTTGTCTTTCTTGACCTAGATCTATAGACACTCAACGCACATGTACATGTACTTGATGACTCAGCTCGTCACACCTTCTATTCCAGTTTCTTTCTCAAACCCCTCATTTTACATTATTTATTTTTTTTTTCGAAATGGAAGAAACACGCCAGCACAACAGTTCGACATGCAAACTGAAAATGTGTGCACATCCCACTGAGTTTCTAACGGTTTCGACTATTTATACAGTGCAATTTATTGGCCATAAAGTGGCCGACAGAACAATAACAACTAACTACTGCCTGCTTCCCGAATAATTATGTTTCACCGGCAATTCTCAGAGATCTGATTTACGAATATTGTACTTTACTAGTATTTAACTAAAAATGCGAATATGTCAGTGAATAGTGGACTTTCTTAGTATTTTTTTAAATTAATTGATTACTACCCTATCTTCTACACAACTCATCAGTTTTTGCTCTTTGCCTGGTTTTTGCTCATTGCATTTTGTCCGCTTCCCAAATTAGTGTTTAAAATGCAATTTCACAGTTACTAATTGAAAGCTTTCGATGCCAGGTATCATTCTTGCATTACTATGACTGTGTGGCTAGTACAATCATACCCCATAGTCAATAGTAGTCGAAGTGCCATTAGGAGCGGCTATTTGTGGATTCGTTTTACTATCACGTTCAGCGTCTTGAAATGAATCATATAATTTTATCTGAAGTTTATGACAATATGAAGATGTTTATGAAGCTGTGTTCAGCGGAGATTAATGAAATCAAACATTTTTTTACAACAAACCTATCTTGACAAAACATTTAAGGCAGTAGTACACTCTGCAAGATTCGAAAAATTGTTTTCTTTATTAAAAAAATCTTTGGAGTGTCTACTTTATCGCAAACTTTACCCGAAGTTCATGGGACACTCCGTTCCAAAGTTACAGGCCGCAAAGCGAAGCAGTGTCACAGCGCTCCGAGCGCGCTCTGGCGAGCGCCCGCAAAGCTCGACCGTTATCGACGGAACGGGCGATCTTTTTAGTTCCAATTATTACCGCGTATTACCAGATGGCTCTGGTATTGTATTAACTCAGTTTTGATGGTTTTCCTTCACATTTCATACAGACTGTAGCAACTTGTCATTTGTTTCTCGGGAACACATGCAGTTTTTCGGCAAAAATGACAAATAAACGTCTAAAACTAAGGCAGAAGGGTCAGTTCAGGTCACAATGCAGGTCTTTAAAAGGCCGCCGTCAACTTAATCGGTATTTATTTATTTATTCATACGGGTATATCCCCTTGTAAACAACCGAATAATTACTCGTATTATTAGGTATTTCTTGGAAGGTGATGTGGACGGCGTTTCGTCATCGTCCAAAAAGCTTGGGCCATTGAAAGACGACGAGATCATCGTGAATGACAGTTTTGGGTACCAACTCGTCGAATCCCTCAGCGTTTTCACTGCCCTGGCCAATTTAGTAGTGTGCAAAAAATGCGGCTGCGATGTGAGATTTCAAGAAACTGGTATTCGCGGCCTGGGGTTTAAAATCGCAGTGTGCTGTGCGACTTGCGATCTGAAGTACATAGGTTCCAGTCCGTCAAAGAATAGCCACGCTTTCGACATCAATCGTCGTATCATCTTCGTCCTGAGGTTACTCGAAATTGTATATAACGGGCCAGCAAGGTTTTGCGCTTTTATATGCCTGCCCAGCCCCATTGTGAAGACCGCGTACTACAAAGTCATTTACGCTATGCGTACAGCCTCCATACCTGTACGAGTAATCATCACGAAGAAAGCAGCGCAGAGAAAGAAGGAGCTATCTGAGAAGGACAATGACTTTAGCGGGTTGACGGTTTCCGGCGACGGTACTTGGAAGATGAGGGGATTTCCGTCTCTCTTGGGGGTTTCTACATTTATTGGCTGGCGTACCGGACAGGTTCTTGACCTGGACGGAAAGTGTAAAGTCTGTAAAGCATGCGCTCAGTGGAAAGAAAAGGAAGGCACCGCCGAATTTGACGAATGGTACGAAGATCACAAGAGCAGCTGTCAACTAAACCACGAAGGAGCTTCTCGGAAAATGGGAGTGTATTCGATGATTGAAATCTTTCGTAGATCGGCGATTTGAACGGTGTAAGATACAGTCAGTACATCGGAGACGGTGGTACTAAAACCTTCAAGGGGATCCTGGATTCAGAGCCATACGAGGAATTGGGCGTGCCCAAAATGGAGTGCGTCGATCATGTACAAAAGCGAATTGGCAGCCGACTTCGTCAGCTAGTAAAGAAGACCAAAAGTTGGGAAGGGAAAAGTGTCCGGAAAATTAATAGATAAGCCCACCATCTTTTATGGACTTGCTCAGGAGGAACTCGGCATCGACAGTGTATATGAAGAGGGAACTGGTGGCAACATTGCACCACAAGATATCCACGGATGAGGAAGCACAACATGACGGTTGACCGGAAGGAGCGAATTCTTGGTGCACATGGCAGAAGGCAAAATTCAACCACGAGCTCAGCAACTACAAACACAAACCAGCTTTGAGAAAGGAAATTTACACAGCCATGCTTCCTGTCTATCAAGATCTGAGTCGTGACGAACTGCTAAAACGTTGTCTCGGCGGATGTACACAAAACGCCAATGAAAGCATCAACGCTACCCAGGTAACCAATAAGCAGTTCCAAAGCGTCGATACGGCAGCCTACCAAGCCATTAAGTCGCCTTAAATGCAACATAAATGCCGCTTTTGGCCCAATATACGGCTGCTTTACTGCAATGCTATGATATTGCTTCATTAATGCTATTTTGCATTCGAAATGCTTATTACAGGCTACAAGCATTTAAATAGCATTTGAAATTCAACTTATCAACAGATAGCATTCAAGATGCTGATATAATGCTAATATAATGCTTGTAGCATCTGAAATGCAGATTTAGGATTGATTTACTGCATATGCTAATGCCCCATCACCTAGAATTCATCTCCGTCAATTATCACAGTTCTGTCTATGCGAGTTCTATCACGCTCGGCAGCATATTTCAAGCATTAAGAAAATACACTGTCTACTTGATTGGATCGAGTTTGAAAGTTTTTTTTATTATTATTATTTTTGTCTAATGAACACCGCACTGTGCGATGATCTGACTGGATTTATTGAAAATCGTAGTTGCATGTTGTCTGCAAGTTTCATAACACCTTATAGCTAGTGCAATGTTAAACAGAAGGCAGGAAAAATCATCATCTTTTCGAAGTCGTTTGTGTGTTTCAAACGAGTCCGATAATGCACCGATATCTTCATAAAGCACTGTAGAGATTACTTGACCTGGTTGTTTTTAGTGATACTGACTGAATTTAACCTTTTTAATTTCAACCTTTTATAGTAAAATTTGACTACCTTCATAATACTGACGACATTACACTGAAAGTTAATTTTAGTTTATATTACGAAATCGAAGGTAGAACGAACAAATCTGTTCGTTGTTTTCAGCAACGAAACTTATTTGTTCTTTTTATGAAGATACATTCGTAATTAATGGCACACCAGCAACTGTCAAAAGCACGAAGCATTTGTTGACACAGAAACAACATTCGTGCATTGTACGAAAACAATACAAAGAGCTACGAATATTTTGTTACCAATTTAAAAGAAACGTCTCTCTGATGGTTGCATGACTGACTGAGAGATCTACTTTATCGACTCGAAATGTAATTGACAAAAAAGCGCAACCACGTGGAGTTGTCCAGCGTCTTTTTTAATGTTTCTGACATGGGATTCGATCCTGTAATTTTGAGAAGAGCTAATACCTCCTCGGTTGATCTCACTATGCCATGGCGACTCGTGAGGTGATAATTGAATAATGAGTATGAAGTTATAACTCTCGACACCGCTTCAATTTGTATTTTGGGATAAATAAATTATTCCCGCCCATCCCAGCAGCAACATCAGCGAAGCAGCGATTGGCTGGTCTTCACGAAATCTTTTTCGTGCATTATACAAGAAGGTGTAATGATAGCATTTCACAAGATAAAAAGCAATATGAATGTTTCATACAATATACGAGATATTTGTTCTATGCACAAAATCCATGATTACGAAGCGAGTGAAAGCTAATTTACGAAAATAAATTTTCAGTGTAGACAAGACCATTGTTACTATGTTTTCAACTCCTGGATTGAAACCTCAATTCCTTCTCGCTTGGTTCGCATAGGAAAAACATGGGGGTTGTGGTTGGTGCGTTTTTGGTTTTGGTTTTTTAATAAAATGCCCCCATATTAATCTCATTGTTCCTATATTCATCCTACAATGAATCAAACAATTGGGCAGTTGAAGGATCTGTTTCGTTTTCTAATAATGTTTGCTTACGTTAAATAACTACAACAAACATTACTAACTAATCCTGTCACGTGTATATCGTTTTATTTCAAGTAGGATGAATTGCAAAGTGATGAGATTAATATAGGTACATCTTCCCTACGACGATGTAATCTCCGTGTGCACTGCAATCATCCTTGGTGTATCCCTGAATCTTTGAAACAGGTAAAGGAAACCTCGGTACTTCAAATTACGCCCGCCGGCTAAATAATGTTTTCCATGAACTCGTGCCAGTTAATCGAATGCAAAGCGAAATCCGTCATATTTTTGGAGTTTCGTGACAAAGCTTAAACGTATTCTAGGTTTACCAAACGCGTTATCGTCCGAAGAAGATCGTGCTGGCTCTGCAGATCTATTTGCGAAATTCTTCATGAATGTTTACTCGAATATTTACACCTTGCGTTCGTTCTCCGTACGAATATCGTGACTGGCTGAGCAGTATATCACACTACAACATTCATTAATTGCAGTTGAATGTGTCTGTTGACGAAATGTAGAAAGTTCTTTTATCTGTAGATCCATCTAAATATACTGGTGCTGACAGTTTGCCGCCATCATTGATTCAACAATTTGCTGCATCCCTCGCTTCGACATAATCGATTATCTTCAATCGGTCGCTGATTAGTGATGTTTTTGCATCCATCCCGCCTATACACAAAGCTGCAAACATGCAGTATGTTGTAATCATCGAGAAAACTAGAGGTTTCCAAGGTAGTCATTTAAGGTCATTGTTTTTTTTTATCTTTTTTGCCAGCGATCTAAGTACTCGACTGGACTCTTTAAAACCTATGTTCGCCGCTGACTTGAAAGTGTTCGGGTAGTTAGGTCCAGAGTTGAACGTTCTCCAGCAGTATATTGATTTAATTTGGGCTGGTCATATAATTACGCCTATTACGTGAATATTTTCTACGACACAACTGCTTAAATCGCGTTGATACTCTTGAAGATTCGGATGTTATCATCGACTCTAAAGATCCTAAGTAACAATTTTGGTTTTATGAAGGTTCTGAAGATAATGATTTTACCTTTATTGTTGCTATCAAACCTTAATAAAACTAGCAATGTTTCTTGGGTTAGATTGAATCTTCATGATCACTGCTAAAGCATTTGTCACGATTCTTGAATAGAAATACAAACAAATTCCATGCGCTAAAATCATTCTACTGTGCTCTCGTCCGCTGTTTGTTTTTTGCATATGACGTTGCTATATGGGCACCATTCCACGAAGCTCAAGCAAATAGTATCGAAGCCATTCAACGAAACTTTTTTAAATTTGCATTACGTGTTTTGCCCTGGAACGATCCGGCTGATTTATCGCCCTACCAAAAATGATGCAGACTAATAAACCTGAATGCGTTAGCAGAAGGAAACTTCTTCAATGTCTTTTTGTATTTGGCTTACTAAGTGGAGAAGTGAAGCCAAATAAACATTCCTGTTCCTCGAAGACAACTACGTAGCTACACGCCGCTGGGTCACGTGCTGCCGTCTATTTAATGAAATTAATAACGCCTTCGATTTTAAGATTAGTAAATCTACTTAATCATTAGTCTAATAAATTAACTGTACAACTGCTTGGTGGAAATGAAGTAAATAAATAACTCCTTATTTCAACTCCTCCAGTCGGTATTCAGTATCATAGTTTCTGTCCATAAGTCAATGTAGAAAAGTCGCCAACTTATCCGGGCCCATTTTTATATATTCCGCTCTGATACCATTCTTCTCAACTACCTTGTTGGGCTTAACCTGGTTGATAGCATCCCTAGCTTCACTTATCGTGGCAGTTGGCTTTACCAGAGAATGTAAATTTTAATAGAGATGTCAAAACCGCGAGCGATATATTTATTTTAGCCGTAGCTGTCAAACCCGACCTATTATTTATTCTTGCGTTTCTCTTCACCTGAACAATTGACAGTACAGCCAACACAAAGTCGTATATGTTACCGGATAAAGGTACAAAGTAGAATATACGACATACGTAAATGCCTTCATTGAATTCCATGTGATGAGATCGTCATGGCTACTACTTTGTACTCAGACAAAGACATTCTTACTTTTTAAGAAAATAAATTCAAATGTGCTTATAACACTACTGCCGCTCATCTCATATCGGTCCCATAGCACAAATCTGCAAGCTGAGAAAAACGCGTTTGACGTTCGCTTTATAACATTGTTTCTTATGTAGTCAGACAACCAACTTTCTTGTTTTTCCAGACTTCTTCAGTACAAACTTTATTTGCTCATCTAGAAAAAAATGTATGTTCAGAAGATTAGTTACAATTTGCATTGAATAACTCAGTTTCGGTAAAAAGGCAAATGAGACCGACTTGCGTTGAGCGGCAGATAAGGTTTCCAAATTACCTAAAAACTATTCTAGTATGTTTTATGGTAAAATTCAATCAGAATATGCCATTATCTTTACTTAAAAAAAACATAGAATTCTCACCACAAAATCACAAAAAACCCATGACATCGATGAATTGCATATGATAAGAAAGGCATACAAGTTATGCAAAATTTAGATAAGTTTTATGAGTATTATTAATGGGAGAGAGCCAAGTCTGTGGAAGATGGCGTTTAAAGGTGGCTTTCCGGGTAATTATTATCACACACTTTCATTGGCATATATTTGATGGATTCGTTTTTTCTCGAACTAGAACTAATAGAAAATACCCTTATAAAGGTGCAAATTTATTCTGCACAGCCATTAGAGATAATCATCGTAAAATGTCAGCTATTATAAAAATCGGTCGGCAATAGATCATTATATCCGGCGGCATTTGATTTGATTGTATTTGCACTAGAAAAAAGTAGAGAATAATGACACTGGACCACAACTTGACCATTTACCGTTGGGGGAGCTTAGTGTTTATATTACAAAACAATTACAGCCATTTGCGTGGAGCCACGCGAGGAGCTGCTCTCGTCACTAAGTTGTGCTATCAATGCGTGCACAAGGGATGCTGCTCAATGGGCTGTGATTTAACATGTGTTTGGCAAACTTCCCGTGGTACTCAATTATCGTCTCCTAAAATGGATCGATGAGTCATTTGGACGGTGATGACATCGCACCTCTAAATCCGATGAAATTTTGAGACACGGCGACAGAGCCGCTTAATCTCGATGATACAAAATGGTCATAGTCAAGGCGAATAATATCAATTGTCAATGGCTATGTTGTCAGTTATTTACATGTGCAGCCTTTTCAAATGACTAAATTTATTGGAAAATTAAATTAATTAAAACAAATAGATCTTTGGAGCTGATAATATAAACAATCATCTACTTCATTACCTGTTCGAACAGAATGCCCGAAATTTCACATTAGTCACATAAATTTTACAAACATCAGAAAAAATTGTTGATCTAATACCAAGGCAATACCGGGACTGTCCCGCCCGAATGCAGGTCAAATAAGAAGAAAAAGTAGCAATATGTTGATGTGATACTTGCTTTATTGGAATCCGAGAACACATCTGCACTTCCACAAGAATGCTTTGGGAAGATGAATAAAAGGGTTCAATTGGCAGCATGGTTCGTTTTAGTAATTCGCTGAATTCGTGCGATGTTCAGAAAACTACTTATAGATTAAACTGTTTTCCTATTTGGACCGTTTTGTACCAATAGTATAAATAGCCGCTTTGAACCGATTTAAGCCCACATTACAGAATCAGTGAGGGCCACTCAAGAAGTGTGCTAGTGGTTTTTCATTTGGAAAATAAGTTAATTTTTAATAACTCTTAAGAGCCGATACGGATCGATTAAAACCAACAGTAAGGATGTCGTTGGGACCACTCAGTGGTGATTGTGGTTGGTATAAATCGATTCAAATCTGAAATCGGTACTTATATTTGAATATTTTACTAGAAGTCGTGTTAATAGAGCTTATCGTTTACCAAAACTAACCCTACTGCCACCAAATCCTGTTATCCAACATTCTAGTGATTTCTCGTGGACGTGCAGAGGTGTTCTCGGCTACCACTAAAGCGAGTATCACGTCAACTCATTCCTACCCTTTTCAAATTTTGATCTGCAATCGTGCAGGGCCAGCGCTGGTATTGCTTAGTTAGTTTGGGATCACCACCCGAGCAGGAGACAACAACATATGAATACCTAATATTGGTCTTGATAACTGGCCTTGGCATTAAAGAGCTCAGATTAAGAGCTAATACCTAAACAAAATACCTAAAAATTGCAAGCAAAATATCTCTCGAATAACAAAACTTGTTATTTCGGATACCTGGGAATACCTGAGAGGTACTATTTTTGTACCGCATAACATTGTGAAAATAATTTGGTATTATCCTCAGGTATTTTACCTCTTAATCTGAGCTCTTAAATACCAAGGCCAGTTATCAAGTTAAGTATTCGTTTCTGCTCGGGCAGTTTTGAACCAAATTTAAGGAGTTTGAACACGTGTGGGTTAAAGCGCAAATTGCTGGTGAAATGCATGTATTTGTATCTGTTTATTTCCCACCTGATCATGCTAACATGAACACATACGAGGCATTTTTTCAAAATGCTGATGAAATTCTCTCGAACCTTGCCCCTGAGATCAAAGTTCATGTTTATGGCGATTTCAATCAACGCAATGCGGACTTCATTTCTGACGTTGAAAATGAAGGTATTCTGCTTCCAGTCGTTGGAGACAATGTGACATTACAGTTAATTTTTGACAAAATTGCCAGCCTTGGATTAAACCAAATTAATCATGTAAAAAATCAGCAAAATTGTTATTTAGATTTTTTGCTGACAAACATTCATGAGGATTTTTGTGTTAATGAATGTCTGACACCCTTATGGAAAAACGAACAATTTCATACTGCAATTGAATATTCTTTATTTGTTCATTGCAATCCACGGCCCAACAACTATGAATATGAGGAAATCTTTGATTACAACAAAGCTAATTACGAGAACATAAAAATTAAGCTAAATTCAATCAACTGGCAATCAATCATACGAAATGAAGTACATATCGAAAGCGCTGTTGACGTCTTCTACAGGTTTTTATTTGAAATAATTAATGAGAACGTACCTCGTAAAAGAAAAAGACGCAGAACTAACTCCAAATATCCAATATGGTTCAATAGGAATATCATTAACTTGAAAAATCGGAAGCAAAAGGCTCACAAAATTTACAAAAAATACAACTCTAGTGTAATCTGCAAAATTATCTGAATATCTGTGATCAGCTTAATTCAGCAATCAATTCCGAATTGGAAGAGTATAATTTCAGAACAGAGAGCGAAATAAAATCATGTCCTAAACACTTTTTCAAGTATGTCAGAACAAAATTAAAATCAAACAACTTCCCTTCAAAAATGCACCTTGATGACAAAAACGCTGGAAACCCTGGTGAGATTTGTGACTTGTTTGCAAAGTTTTTCCAAGAAATTTACACGACATTTGCAGATGATGATCGCGATCTAGATTATTTTTCATTCTTTCCTGCATCTTCAAATGACATTAGAGTAAGTCAGGTACATGTTCAAGACATTCTTGATGGTTTGAAGAATCTTGATGCTGCGAAAGGTGCGGGACCTGATGGAATCCCTCCAGCATTTATGAAAAATCTTGCATTTGAACTAACTACTCCTTTATTTTGGCTCTTTAATTTGTCACTTGATTCAGGTCAGTTTCCTAAAATTTGGAAAAACTCATACTTAATACCTATTTATAAGTCAGGGAAAAAATCCGATATTCGCAATTACCGTGGAATTGCTATTATGTCTAGCATCCCAAAGCTTTTTGAAGCTATCGTCAATAGAAAACTGTTTAGCCAAGTACAAAATGTTATAACAAATTCGCAACATGGATTTTTCAAAGGACGCTCAACTGCCACAAACTTGTTAGAATTCGTGAACTATTCATTAAACGCAATGGACAACGGCAACCATGTCGAAGCGCTGTACACTGATTTTAGCAAGGCCTTCGACCGTATTGACATTCCTCTGTTACTCTACAAGTTAAGAAAAATAGGATTTGAGGATCAATTTCTTAAATGGATACATTCGTATTTGATAAATCAACAACAGGTAGTCAGTTTTAATGGGAAAAAGTCACATCCTGTTCATGTATTATCTGGAGTTCCCCAAGGCTCGCATCTAGGACCTCTACTTTTTATTTTGTTTGTCAATGATATTTCTTACATTCTTAAGCAGGTCAGAATTCTCATCTATGCAGACGACATGAAACTATTTATGGAAATTAAGAATGACCAAGATCATTTAACTTATAAATACGAAATATTATTATTTGACATATGGTGCAAAAAAAGCTTACTAGAAATAAATGTTAAAAATGTAACTTAATTACTCTCAGCAGAAAACGAAATACACCACAAATTACTGTTTCTTTAGGAACTGAAATTGTAGAAAAATGTGAGAGAATCAGAGATTTAGGTGTTATTGTAGATTCTAAGCTTAATTTTATCGACAATTACAACACAATTATCCATAAAGCAACCAATATACTAGGTTTCATTAAACGTTTTGGTCAAAACTTTCATGACCCATATACGATAAAAACATTGTACGTTGCATATGTCAGGTCTATTCTAGAGTATTGTAGTGTCATATGGTCTCCTTTTATGAAAACACATGAAGAACGATTGGAATCAGTACAAAAACAGTTTCTCTTGTATGCTCTACGTAAATTAGGGTGGACATTTCCACTTCCGTCTTACGAAGCACGATGTATGCTTATTGACATTCAAACTCTTAAAGAACGAAGAGAATTTGCCATGATCTCTTTTGTTAACGATATTGTATCACATCGCATTTCCTCCCCTAACTTATTAAGTAGTCTAAATTTCTACACCCCCTCACGGCATTTGAGGAATCGGAACTTGTTTGCGTTAAATACCAATCGGACAAACTATGCGAAATTTGGACCAATTAACCGAATGAGTCTCTCTATAATCTGCATTGTGAATCAATTGACTTAACAATGTCACGTAGTAACCTAAGACATTATTTTATTTCTAGGCGATCTTTAAGAAGATAGAACTAAGTGTAAATATGTAGTCTACGATCGGTTGACGATAAATAAATAAAATAAATAAAATAAATAAAATAAATAAAATAAGCAGAGACACTCACGGGAAATCCACGGGAAATTAAGAATCTCCTTCCAACGATACGATCCAACAATTCGAATAACCGAATTCGCAATACTTATTAAGCTTTCTACAGGATGGCTTGTTAAGAAGGGCGCGTCACTCTCACTAAAACTGTTGGAGTAGAATTCGCAGCATCACAATCGAATCGGTAGGATAAAGAAAATGATAATACTCGTTCCCTCCTAGACTCAGGCAGTCAATCAAACCATCATCCAGTTTCAGCTTGAATGATACCCTGATGCTCCCTCCCAACCCAGTATTTATTATATATAATGTACATAACATGTCATAATATGCAGTATATAATAGAGCAATGAAATATACTATAATATTTAATTAAAATATCCTATGGTTAGAGTTCGTCATCCTGTAATTTAAATATGGTTATAAATAAAATAATATGATGAAATATTTAAAATAGTAATAATAGGCATATGATAATCATATGCAGCTTGGTGTATCTTTACAGCTCAATCAGTGGCAGATGAATATAACTCTGGAATGTGAAGGTCTTATTGCAATTAAATAAAACATAAACCATTTAATTATACATGAATCAAAAAAATAAGTATGTATTCATGACATATAGATATACATAATCAGCAGAATTGAAGAGCATTTATTAATTTTAACAAAATTCAATGATTTAAATTCATAGAAAAACACCTTTAGATACAATGAAATAAAATATCTGTACTATCTGGAATCTATTTCCTTGTAACCTTAAAGCAAATGAAATTTAATTATTATTATTAATCTTTTATTAAATATTTTTAACACGATTATACTAATATATATAATGATGATATGGTGAAAATAATACGATGTTGTAATAGTATACACATAAAAATTAAATGCAACTATTTGTCTCTTCTGCTGTGATGTTAGATGATTGAAACTCTGAAATGGCAAAAATTTCCAAAGTGATATAATGAAAGAAAGTTGATCACCGGGCAGCCATGCAGAATAGCAAAGAAAATTTAAGCAAACAATTAGCCGAAATAAATTTCATATGGTTATGATTACTGCCCAAAAACGGAAGCTTAATAAATCTACAAAAAAGAAAAAAAAACCAAAGAGAGAAAAAGAAAAATGAAATTTGAATTCTCCGATACTCTTGCTTTCTACTGGGCCCAAAAATAATTCTTTATTATATCTGTGCAATAGAAAATGAGAGATCATAAACAATTTAGTATTTAGTAGAATTTGTCGTATGATCATTTCTAAAAAAAACATTAAAAACCATCCTATCTTTTCAACTACATATCGTGGGTTAGGTGGGCTAAAACATACTACGATGCATAGATGCGAACCTGAAAATAGCTTTGAAAATATTGTGAAGGGATGTTGTAATATAAAATGATAGTAACAATTATATTTGTACTGTCTGCATGTCTGTAGACTGATGTCCAGCTGCAATTGTAGACGCTCTTGCATTATCATTGCCACGAAAAAAACAAAAAATTTAAAATTATTAAACAACACTTGGGTATTCCATAGATGATCTGAAATTATACACCGTATAAAGAATACTTCCATTTTTTGTGGTAGGGTAAGATTTCAGCATGCCACCTTCCTACATCGCGTTGGTGGGACTGCTTCCTAAGGTATAGCTGACGCGATACCGCGTTTATTACTCAGCCGCTGGATGCCAGGACAGACGCTGTTTGAGCTGCACCTCCTTGGTGAACAGACGCTCGGAACGCACCTCCTCAATCTAGCTGAAGTCAGAAGGACAACAGTGCCCAGGCTGCACTACTAGCTAAGTACGCAACCTTTAGCTGGCGGTCTTTGTCATCTCTTGACCCGTGGAAGCATGAGGTAGGAACTTGTGAGGACCAGTGCTATGTTGCGGGGACGCACGCTCCATCCCAGTTGTCTACTCACCATTTTGCAGAAGAATGTCTGACCAAAGTCTACGCTCCATACAAAATTTCAAAAAAATTTATGGAAAAAAGTCTACGAGGGGGGGGGGGGGGTGTGATTTTTAAAATTGGGGTCGTGATTTATGAACCGGCCCTTTGGCAATTTACATGTCTTTTTAAAATCTAGTTACTACTGCATACGGCCTGGAGATGACTTCAGGACTGGGGCTATTAACTTAGACGGCACTTTGCCCCGGATTATCATCTCTAGGAAACATTAGAAATCATCAAACAAAGCTCGTGACATCTAGGATAGGGTATTAATTTGAGCTTCCATTTTACGACTGCTTAACAAAACATCATCGTGGGAGAATTGAAACTGAAATTTGACGGTCCAATACTAATTACTTCAACTAGTGCTCAAGCGGCCAACATAGGCTATTACTTCTAAGGTATTGGTCGTAGTAGAGGTGACGTTGGGAAAGGGTCTAGCCTTGGCAACCAAGCTGTCACGAAGCTCGAATTTGCTCGAACAGTTGTTCCTTACTATTAATCTCCAATCGCTTAGGTCTTTGAATCTTCTCGGTGAGGTTAAGATCAGGAGATTCCCAAGTAGCACACGAAACATCTTGTACATTCAACTCTTAGGTTTCATGTTTCATTTAGGTATAATGCAGTAACAAAAAGCATATTTAGCAGAGTTTATTTCACGTATCACAAGATACTAGATATTTCATAGATGTTGCTCAATTGGTTCGCTAAGATCATTCAAAACAAACATTGGAGTTAGTCGGGACCTGTTTGTCTTTGTAAACATGCAGCTAGGTAGTTTTAAACATGACGTTGCATAATTAAAATTTACCAGTCATGTGATGTTTATTATGAATAAATTTTGACCTTCAGTACAACATAACAAATAAGGTATACCCTTGTTCCAATGAAGTGTTTTGATACTAAGGGTTTTCAAAATATGTTTTTTTTAACCACATCCGCAACGTAATGAGAACGGAACATAAAGTCAACAAGTAAGTTTTCGTTCTTGTAACGTTCAATTGCACATTACCACAACAGTGGTAACTATTGAAATATATTCAAATGAAATGTGCACTACCGACCACATCTGTTTGATATTGCTTCTATAAAAAAAAATCGAAACGCTTAGGAATTCATCACGCGAGTGTAAAATCCATCATAACCAATTTTGGGGAACACTTTGTATGAACTGCCAGGAAGAAGCAGATAACTCGGATCTTCCAACTCTAAACTAGATCAGAAAGTTGTAGCTCTAATTCGGAAGAACAAATCAATACGTCGATACGTGATTTGGCCAATAAAGCGGGAACCAGCGTCGGAATGACTCAACGTATCATGAACCGGAACAACTTGAAGACCTACAAGAAGCAGAAAATCGCCAAACAAAGTGCAGAACAGAAGCAACGCGCCGGAGCAAGGGCCTGGAAATTGTATTCGTGAGTTTTGCAGCGACCGGATGCATGTATTTTGATGGACGACGAGACCTATGTCAAAGAGGACTCAAAAACCCTTCCAGGTCCATAATATTAATCTGCCATTGTAGGGGAGGATGTAAGCGATACAGAGAAGTCGATTCAAGTGCAGAAGTTTGGTCGAAAAGTACTGGTATGGCAAGCAATATGTTTCTGTGGTATGAAGTCTACCATTTTTTACACTACCGGATCAATCAATGCGAAAATCTGTAGATTTTGGCTGGATTAAGTGTCGGCGCATTACGCCAAACAACTCTCAGTTGGCTCAAGGAAAAGGGTATAGATTTCGTTGAGAAAGACATTAATCCACCGAATTGCCCTCAGCTTCGGCCCATCGATTCAAGCTATTGGACGATTGTGAAGAGGGTCTTCAAAAAGACTGGTTAAGCATCTAATTTGGGCTAAGACGCCCAAAAAATGTGATGAAACACTTGTCCGAAACTTGATGAAAAGTGTTCGATGAAAAATTCGCAAATTCGCGAAAGAATAATATTAATTTCATCCGGTCTTCACAAAGTTCAAGTTCAATCCTGTGCAATATAGAATCATCAATTTGTTTGAATAAAACATCAATTTTTCATATGATTTGATAGCCAAATATGTGTATAACTTATTTTCGATACAGTCCTTATACCATTGGATGCTTTGGAATGGCAAAAAAATCATTTAAATCCCCATAGGGCGTATAAAAGCTAAGTAGACGAAGAAGAAGACGACATCACTACCTGATTCTGTAATCGTAAACTTAACGAATCGCATGAAAAATCGCACCCGGCTATTTTACCCCAAAGAGCGCATTACAGAATACCTTTTTCTATCTTGTCTTGTTGAGTCGAGTTGAACTGACCGATCATCGTGTTTATTATCGTCCTCATCGCAAAATGGTATGAATGGAATCTCTTCGCCGATTCACATTTCGTTTCTTCGCCAGTGATGACGTAATACTATAGAGTGAATTTCCCTTTCTATACTATAGCAGCGGGCTACGTACTGGTGGGGTATTAAAAAAAAAACACCAACAACAGAAAAAGGGACAATCACATGACCCTGCCTTTTATAGTAGGTGACTCGTGGAAAAGTAGGCATCGGCGTGAACAAACTATTTTTCTACTGAAATTGCATGTTTTGGTCACGCGATTTCCGAACAACCAATTCAGTGGGGAGAAATCGATTCTGTATGCTTTCTGACGTTGGCCTCCCCGTTGTTATTGTTGACTGAGAGTAGATGGATTTGTTGCACTTCAGTATTTAGAAAACAAATTTAGATTAGCAAATGTTTCTCAAAAGCTTATTTGTTTATTTCTGTTATTGGTTGATTTCAGATGGCGTGGCAGTATATACAAGCTGGTTTGGCTGGACCTCACCTGTTTTCTACTATTGTATTATATTCTCAACATCACTTATAGACTAGTATTAGATGAAAACCAGAAAAAGTAAGTTTACTAATCAATTTAATGTTTTAAAACGTCTATTAATTACCTATCAATTTTACAGGGTCTTCGAAGACATCGCTCGCTACTGTGCCACCTATAGTAACCTAATTCCACTATCTTTTGTGCTCGGTTTCTACGTCACCATTGTGATGACCCGATGGTGGAACCAGTATACCAGTATACCATGGCCAGATCCGATAGCAGTATTCGTCAGTGCCAACATTCACGGACAGGTAAGACACGGTACAGTACCGGTCAAAAGTTTATCCAACTATGGCTGTTGGTTGACGAATATATTGATGCAAATTTTTGAAATTTTCGCTCCCCTCTGCTTAAACGTTTTCAAATCGCGAAACATCTCTTGAAATCTAAGCACATTTTATTCTGACTATAACTTTCCCCGGCTATGGGGCTTGGTGGTCAATTTAACAATTTTGATTAATAAGGAAAACGCAGAGTATATGTAAAATGGTAAAATATTTTGGGCTGTTAATTTTTTTACATCAAGTTTATACTAATCAGACTGTTAGCGTGAAATTATTGCCAGGAGAATATCATAGAACAGAAGTTATTGAGTTGTGTACTAAAAACCGACCAGCTTGTCCCACTCTACTCTAGTATATAATCAAAAAAGACTTAAGTTGTGCCTACAAAAGATTTTCCTTCCATAGTTGATTTTTGGCAGTGAATTTGGGTAGAACAAAACTGATAATAAGATTAAGATTAGTATCGTTTACAAGTCGCTTTAAAGATATCGACACTTGCTTTAACTGTAACTGTGTAGCAAGCCTCTAGTCTGCTAGATACCCCCTTTCCGGCAACAATTAATTCAAGCTCCCACTCGTCTAACCACGCGCTAGCAAATATGTACCTCTTCAACTAGTTTACTGTACGCCCGCCCGAATCGGACGGTGTAAGCAAAACAAGCGGCAGTCTGTGCGGCGCCATCCTGGAAGAGTTGAATCGCGACTTCTATCAATATTGTATGACTTACCGAGTCGGGAAGCGTCGCACACTCTTCGGGAAGGGGGTTCCAATTAATAATTGCTTGGCAGAAAATAGTAATATGATAACATCAATGAGTTGAATCTGATTCTTGAATCAATTTTGACTAAACACATGCGGAGAATTAGATATTAATTTCAAAAATAAATCACTTTGATTTCAAAGAAACATATTTTTGACGCAAGGCCTTATTGCCATTTTCTTTGAATCAAATATAAACGTTGAATGTACCGATAACTGCATCACTGTTGAAACGATCTTAATTACTCCGTAGCTTCAAATTCGTCCACATCCAGCGTCTCAACTTCCTCGATAACAATCTCCTCCGACAACCTGACTCAACAAAAAGCATCTATTTGAATCAGAGCCCTCGTATATTTGATTCTAATCTACTGTATTTCTCTGCGTGCACACATAACTATACACACATACTCCCAAATATTGTTTAAATACTGTGACGGACAAAACAATGAGCCCTCTACCTGTTACAGCAATTTAGAATGTAATATGGCATACAAACAACATCATTATACATGTTTTTTTTTCAATCAAATGATTGTTTATTATGTTTATTGAAGAAATCACAGTTTATGGAAATTACAGGAAAAGTCAAACTAAAAAGTGCCCCAGCAAGCATCTTTGATGACGAAAATTGAGCGAAATTTTTTAATTCGTATGCATTAATTTTTTAGCTGTAAAAATCAATCAATATTTGATGGTATAACCATTGTTTTTGATTACTTCTCGTTCTTTTGCGTGGCACGATTAGGTTCCGGCATGGGGCTTGAGGATTAGCATACCATGCTTTTTTCCTTATTTGTTTATTTCACTGGGTTCATAGACTTTTTTACAATCTGCCAATGGTTTTCGATCGGGTTTAGATCAGGGGACAGTGCCGTCACATTAACCTAGTAAACTTCAAACCATGCTTTAACTGTGCGTGCGGAATGCTTTGGATCATTCTCCTACAAGAATTACAATTTTCCACTCCGCAAGTGGTAGCAAGACATTGTTGAGGATCTCTGAGTAAAGATATTAATCCATTATCTTTTTGATACAGAAGATTGGTCCAACCCCGTACGAGGAAAAGCATCCCCCACCATGATGTTACTACTCCATGTTTAAATGTTTTAAATGTTAAATCCGGAATCGATAGGACTGCGAACCCAGCGTTCTCCATGATATCTGACTTTGGATTGGTTCGATCACAGAACATATCGCCGTTTTCTAAATGCAAATTTTAAAGCCGCGCTGAAGATGCTTCCGGCTTAACCATCGAGACCTTACTGGGACTCCTACCGATTAGTTGTTTCTCGACAAGTCGCCTCTTCACAGTCCTTGTACTCACGGACAAATTATTTGTATATTTATTTGTGGAACTCGATAAACCTATGGAATGATTCACCGAATTTAAGGACATCCTCGACAGCTGAAAAAGTGCGTATCATCAGGGTGGCCACAGATTCGGGAAAATTGAAAATGCGGGAAAATTGCGTGCATCCAAAATCATCGGGAAATATACGGAAAAAAGTCGGGAGTCAACGTCCATCGGGAATTTTTGTCATATGGAAGGAACCATATTCACACCTTTTTGGTGAAATGTTGAGTGGAGGTGGATATGCTTATCTCGGTGACTCCCCCCACGCTTTGTGCAAATTTTCTATGCTATACTATGCTATGCTATAGAAGGAACATACTCACACCTTTTTCAAATGATTTGAGAAGCGTTTTTGTCATCTACTCGGTCCAACGATCGCATTAAAAGAATGAAACAGTGTTTTTCCGCAAATTTAGCATTGCTGAAGAAGATAGCACAGCGCTCTATGGATGGCCCGGTTGTCAACTGGAAGGCATCCAAAGAATTGACTGGCGAAATCCTTGATCTGCGAGCCAGCCCTGGTTTTGTAGCTGCGTCTTGTACGTCGTACACAATTCCTTCAAGGAGGGGCCAACGCAAACATATTGGCATGTGGATCATTTTCTGCTAGCCATGTTCAGCCTGTTCAAAAACGTACCGCTTAGAAGATCAGGCTACACGGCTGTGACAGGTGAGGTTTCGCACATGACTAACATTTGTTTTTATTTTACTTGACTGGAACTCCTTATGACTGAAGCATCGTAATGCGGTAGACGATAAGATGCTGGGACCAAAGCTGAATTTTGTCATCACGTTTGCAGCAATGGTCGAGTCCTTTCCCAGACCGAATCTTCTATGGCTTCGTTTCTTTTTGACGATTCGACGAGACTAGTTAGAGCCGCTATGGATAAAATGGTTAAGCCCGAGCGTCTGACAGTCAAAGCAAAATCGTTAATTGAATTTTAATTGACGGAGACCAATCTTCTGCCAGCCCTTAATGTGGAAATCGGTTTTGCCTCTAAATCAGCAATCAATAAAGCGAGAGAATTTGCAAAAATGTCCGACAAAGACTGTAATACTGTAATACTGTATAATACTGTATACGTAGTTTTCACAAACCAATTCATACTGTATGCCATATCTTAAAGTTCTTCGTGGGTTGCACTAGTTATTTGGGATATTTCACGCGTAACATGAACAGTACTCAAGGCCCAAATTCATTTGTATTAATAAAATAAATTCGCCTCGGCTTTTTTTTGCACCGATATTTCAGCATGGTCAATATCGGGTGAAAAATGGAAATAATCATGTTGGTGCGTCCACTTTGACGCCATAGGGTATGTGTCCCTTAACTCAGCCTAATATGCAACGATCGATTACATTTTTTATCATAACTCATAAAGTATGGTAGCTGTGAGCAATATTGAACTAGATTTACACATGCTTAGGTACGTTTGATAAGACGTTTGGTAGTATGTATCATAAAAAGTTACACAACTCATTTTATTTAGTCAGAAATTTTCGAGGGATATGGATGTTATGTTGGTCCATAGACACCAAATTGGGTCTATTCATGGATGCAACGCGTCCCATTCGAGAGATTTACTATTAAATGCAGTCTTCGTATGGTTTTTTCCCCTGATTTTCTAATTAAAGGCATTTCCAGCTGCATTCAATCTATCCAACACATAATTTCACAAACAAACTAAACTAAAATTACTTTGAAACATTTCAGTGATTTTCACATATGATTTACCGGTCATTCGATAGTGAAAACATTATAATTTACTCAACACAGATTTTGTTCCTTTGTTTGAGCCATTTGAAAAATATACAAACGCAAACTCATACATTTTCATTGAAAATTGAACCAATAACAACATGTTATTAATCAAACAGGCCATAGTTGGGTACATAGAAAATAATATGTCCCTAACATTGGGTCTAAGGTTTTCTTGGTAAATTATTGTTATTTTATCGATGTGAATAGTTAGTTAATAACGTGTGACTATTTTTTGTACATCTAGGCTGCATTACTCGGTTAATTGGTTCAATTTAGCCAAATTTATTCCATTCGAAGATCATGCAGACAATCTGTTCAGCTTAACCAGCGAAGTCATGGTATCTAAAAGTTAAGGAAATTTAACATTGCACGGATGTGAATAACAATAAATTGATTAATAATGTCTCAATTGCTTTGGAATTAATCGGTAATCCCGTAATGCTTTGGAATTAATCGGCAACCTGATTTTGTTGATTATGGCTTAATTAATAACATATTTGGTACATAGGCCGAATGAAGGAGCTAGGCTAACAGTACATCCCGTTACCCTATTAAAGGGCTATTCACATTAGGCCGGGCCGTGTCCGGGCCGGATTCGAAAAGCTTTTATTTCACGGCCGGTATGTTTTGTTTACTTCACACTGTACCGGGATTGTTCCGGGATTCTATGATGTAGATTTCACGCAAACATCAACGGATCTCAGTTTGTTTTTGTTGTTGCAGCGTTTACTCGCACATAGGGAAGATGTACCTATATTAATCTCATCACTTTGCAATTCATCCTACTTGAAATAAAACGATATACACGTGACAGGAATAGTTAGTAATGTTTGTTGTAGTTATTTAACGTGAGCAAACATTATTAGAAAACGAAACCGATCCTTCAACTGCTCAATTGTTTGATTCATCGTAGGATGAATATGGGAACAATGAGATTAATTTAGGGGCAGTTACCATATTTTGGTTTTAACCAGCCAAAATTTTATGTATCAAAAATCCATTTTTGATAGTTGAAAGCTTGAAAATAAATTTTTGAAATGTTTATCGACCGCAAAATTATTGACGAATATTGCAAATAATAGATCGAGCCTGGATGCGATACATTTACGTTACATCATGGACTGGTGGCAATCACTTTTTAAAATCACGAATAGTCCGCACTTCATAAGGTCGGTATCGTGTACGAAAGAAATTTATTTTTCTATCTCAATCCCATGTTAAATTCCGTTCACTGAAACGGAAAAGTAAAGAATCGAAAAGAAATTTCTGCAGCAGTATCCACCTGAAAAGAACGAAAAATAAAATTGGAATTTGTAAGGTTCCCACGCAAACTAATGGGCGTTGTCAATTTTACTTTCGGAAAACTGAACGGATGACTGAAACCCTGGTATAGAAAACCTGTTTAAAATGTTCTGAACTACTAATGCAACAACAATATAAACACACTTAGAAAGTTATCTTAAGAAATAAAGTTGATAGGTTACTCATCATGCATTTATAATCGTTAACTTATCAATTTAAGTCATGACATAATGCATTTAAACCGTTAATTTAGTTAAAGTAGAAATATTTCCTAAACATTGTGTTGTCTTTGAGAGCGCTTTCGCATCGTAAACCTTTGTGCTGCCGTCTATCAGTTACAATGTTTCTTTTTGAAAGGTGTTTGCTAATTGCCACTGGCAGAAAAGATGGTTATTTACATTAAACAGCCGTACTATAGGAACAAGAATTATGAAATACCGCCGCAACTATAAGAACACCTATTCCTATTTATGGAGGAGCTTTTCAATCTCAAAAGTAAATTCAATTGCCAAATGAACATTTTCCTCGGAAAATTGAGAGCAAATGTTGATTGTTGATATTCTTAGAGTAAAGTTTATTTGATTTTAAATTTATAAAATAAGTCCGTTCCTACACACTTGGGCCATTTACCCTAGATAAAGTTAAACAAAAATAAATAACTAGCCTTTCATATCGAAGGCCTTGCCCAAGTCTTTTTAAAACATGGGTGAAATTGGTAGAATCTTTGAAACATTTACTTTAAGGGCTTACGCTGAAGCATTTTCGACGGCAACCATTACCTCAAAATTTAGAATTGATATAACTCAGAATCTGTACTAGATATTGGATATTTAATCACATCAGTTTGTATGCTTACTTGTTGTAAGAAATCTGATATAGATCTATTTGATGTTCATTCACTAACTATCGAGATTTATCAATTTGAAATAGCGAGGAAAATTTGCCAGAGAAGGAGATAAAAGATAGGAAAAATAATACACGGAGCAGCAATTCACCTTAAAATTGTGTCCCCGGCAATGACAATTTACGCTAAACATTCGGATCATTTTTGTAAAGACAAATTTAAAACGCAAATCAAATTTGCTTGGAACACCAAAAAAGTTTTCTGCATTCTCACAAAACACATGATTTGCGCTTGTTGTGCAGATCGCTCACAACTACATATAAATTAAAGCGCATGCTTCCAGCCGTGCTGAGACCGAGCTGTCAAAAATATCGTTGCCAAGAAATATTTTTTACCAGCCCGGTCAAACACCGGTGAGACCACGAACACGGCCCGGTGCTTTAATGTGAACGGTCGCATACTGCACTCAAACAATCAATTCGTAGCATAACTCGGTCGTGTCCCGACCGGGGCTCGGCCCGGCCTAATGTGAATAGCCCTTTACACTGAATTGCACATTGTATCGTTTTATAGCATCTCGAACGGTTTGTATTGGTATTTTCAATGTCCTAGCGGTTAACACAAGAGGGTTGCTTATACTGTTCAATCACCGCACTTCGTAATGGATTGACAATACGTGTGCAACTGTCATGCTCAAAATAACCTCTCTTCCATTTGTATTACTGTCCCTTTTTCTCTCACGGAAAAATTACTCAATTATCGTGAAAAGTGGAACAACTTAATTTATGAGTTGAGTTGGTGGATTTGACAGTAACTGTTTTTCAATTTTCATGGTAAAAGAAAACACTTTTAAATTTACAGACTGCATCGAAAAAATACACTTTCAAATCAAACACATAACTTTCGTTGTAGATAAATTTACTTTTAATGTAATGAAAATTAAACACTTTTCAGAAGTAAAGTGCACAACTTTAAATAAAACAATCTTCCTTTTTTGAGTGTAGTTAATGCTAGTACAACTTAGTTGTAAAAGGTGACGCATTGTTCGCTACACCGAATTAATCCACCGATGGTGAGACTGAACCCTTCTTACACTTCACCAGAATTACGAACTCAAATGTGGCCAATATGGTACTGGATACATATTTTCATCAGAAATTCCAGGAAGATCCAGGAATATTCGATATGTCATACATTCAGTTTATAAAATGAACTATTTGTCAATCCTGAACGTATTGTTCATCGATGTGATTAAAATATTGCCATTAATAGTCTTTAACGACCTGTTTATGTTAGTTATATAAAAGGGGAAATTACATAAATATTAGAAATTCCATATAATCAGTCCATAGAATGAATTATTAGACAATCCTAAGCGTCAATTTTGATTATCGATATGGATTCAAGATGCTTAATAAGTACATGTTCGTTGAAAATTGTGTAGTTATAGTAAATGGAGACTTTGTGTAATTTTCGAATATACTCGTTGCAGTTCAAAACCGGACCACTCGAGCCAATCGATCCTGCTCTAATTCTATAGAGTCGCATAGTGTGGCTAGTCCGCTGTATGTGCTATACAACGCACCAGATGCGGAACAATAGAATGCAAGCGGCATCGATTGGGGTGAGTGGTCTTGTTCGGTTTTGAACTGCAACGAGTATATTTTCATCTCACAATTATGTGCTCTCAGGTATTGTTTTGGTCATATCTCCATGAAGGATTATCCAATCATAATGAAATTTTGACCAGTTATTTGAAGATTTTATAACTTTAATTTGGCGCTAACAAAACTAAAATCGGTACACAAATAGCTCAGTATGTAATCGGAGACTAAACTGTTTGATTACTATTATAATAGGCCGTCAAGTACTGTTTCGTTCATATCTTCGTAACGAAATGTCCGAATGAAAAAAAAAAAATCAATAGCGTTCGATGGGAATGTTGTAGCTTTCATTTGCCGTCAACAGAACTGAAATCGGTTCACAAATGGCTGAGAAACCGATGTGACATTATTTGTAACACACACACACACACACACACACACACACACACACACACACACACACACACACACACACACACACACACACACACACACACACACACACACACACACACACACACACACACACACACACACACACACACACACACACACACACACACACACACACAGACATGTGCTCAGTTCGTCGAGCTGAGTCGAATGGTATATGACACTCGGCCCTCTGGGCCTCGGATAAAAAGTCGAGTTTTCAAGCGATCTTAATACCCTTCTTTTGGTGTAAGAAGGGTAAAACAAATTAAATTTCTTTTTCAAGTTCAATTAGTATAAAATTCAGGAAAAATATTCAGTTAGGCTTCCGCTTTTCCAAATCCGAATTGCCGGGCCTTACGCTTGACCCCTGCCATCAGATTTTGTACAGCCACCTTGTCCACCTTCTTCGCCGCAGAAAGCCAGTTTGCCTTGAACTGCTGCTCGTCCTTAGCAGTTTTTTTGGTCTTCTTTAGGTTCCACTTGACAATAGCCCAGTATTTCTCAATTGGGCGGAGCTCTGGCGTGTTGGGAGGGTTCTTGTCCTTGGGAACCACCTGCACGTTGTTGGCGGCGTACCACTCCATGGCATTTTTACCGTAATGGCAAGATGCCAAATCCGGCCAAAACAGTACGGAACAACCGTGTTTCTTCAGGAAAGGCAGCAGACGTTTATTCAAACACTCTTTCACGTAAATTTCTTGGTTGACAGTCCCGGAAGCTATGAAAATGCTGCTTTTCAAGCCACAGGTACAGATGGCTTGCCAAATCAGATATTTTTGGAACTTTGACAGTTTCGTGTGCTTGAAAATATCTGCTACCTTTCCCCTTCCTTTTGCCGTATAAAACTCCTGTCCCGGAAGCTGCTTGTAGTCGGCTTTGACGTAGGTTTCGTCGTCCATTACCACGCAGTCAAACTTCGTCAGCATCGTCGTGTACAGCCTCCGGGGTCGCGCTTTGGCCGTCGTATTTTGTTTATCATCGCGATTTGGAGTCACTACCTTCTTGTAAGTCGATAGTCCGGCTCGTTTTTTGGCTCGATGCACGGTTGTAGACGATACACCCAGCTTATTTGCGGCATCTCGGAGAGATAGGTTAGGGTTTCGCTTGAAACTACCGGCAACTCTCTTTGTCGTCTCAGCGGCTTCCGGTTTTCGATTTCCCCCCGATCCAGACTTCCTGGCTGTCGACAAACGTTCCCCAAACACTTAAATTACATTTGTAACGGTTGATTTGGCAACTTTTAGCGATTTTGCCAACTTTGCGTGCGAGTAGCTCGGATTTTCGCGATGCGCGAGCAAAATTTTGATACGCTGCTCTTCTTGCTTGGACGGCATTTTGACAACTGAAGAGTGAATTCCAAAATCAAAATAGGAGCAACATTCTTCACACACACACCTTCAAAATGAGGGGTGTTCAGGTTTTTTAAATGCAAAATTGAAAGAAATACGTCAAGTTGATATTGACCAAATTTTGACCGTATCGCCCTTTAGTTTTCTATTTGATCTCAGACTCTACTCGGGATATTAACACGCAGAAAGAGAGCTCCGATTGGTTTACATCGATTAATCAAATCCAAATCAGTATAATTTATGATATGTGACATGCTTAACGTTTCTATATTAGGTCAATCGGTATTTAATAAAAACGACAGATTTAAAAAAAATTGGTATTATTAGTTTGGGGTTTAAGGTTCGCCAAACAAAAACAAATTCGGGACGAAACATATTTTATTCTAGATTTTGAATAAATCCCAATTAAACTACGCACATATATTTGAACACTATACTTCGCTTCTTATATTTCAATTTTATACTAAGCAAGCATAGCTGCGGTTTATACAAAGCTAGTTACAGGCGAATATCGATTTAGAGAGAACTTTACACTAATTAGTTTAGATTTTTTCCGAGTGTAAGATTTTGAGTCTTAAGTGTGAGTCCAATTGATATTTCATTGCGTACATTGATAATACTCGTCTTAATTCTAATTGTTTTAGGGAAAATTTCAAACTTACAATTGACTCGGATTCCGTTACCTTTCGCATTATTACTTCCAGTTTGTTTGAAGTTATTAACACTTTGAATTATTTCCTCTCCACCAGGATGAACGAGGTCGCGTGATGCGACGAACCATCATGCGGTATGTGTGCTTGTGTTTTACCATGGTGCTAACCAACATTTCGCCTCGAGTGAAGAAACGGTTTCCCACGATCGATCACCTTGTGGAAGCCGGTCTGCTTAATGAGAACGAACACAAAATCATGCACAACCTGAACCAGAAATCACCCCGTCACTCGAAACATTGGTTACCGATCGTTTGGGCGGCAAGTATTGTGACCCGAGCGCGGAAAGAAGGTCGTTGCCGAGATGACTTTGCCGTCAAAACGATCATCGATGAGCTGAACAAATTCCGCGGACAGTGTGGTCTGCTGATTTCGTACGATACCATCAGTATACCGTTGGTGTACACGCAGGTCGTGACGCTGGCCGTTTACTCGTACTTCCTGTTTTCGGTTATGGGACAGCAGTGGATCGAGTCCAAGGAACTAGGCAGCGGTGTGGTGAATAGGATTGATCAATATTTTCCTGTATTTACGACACTGCAGTTCTTTTTCTACATGGGGTGGCTCAAAGTGGCCGAATCTCTGATCAATCCATTCGGTGAAGATGACGATGATTTCGAAGTGAATTGGATGGTCGACCGAAACCTGCAGGTATCGTACCTGATTGTGGACGAAATGCACCACGAACACCCTACGCTGGTGAAGGATCAATACTGGGATGAAGGATTCCCACCGGAGCTGCCTCACACGGTTGCCTCGGCTGAGATTAAGGAGGAACCACCGGCACCATCAACCGATAACATCACGGTCAATCGAAGACAGGCCGAAGTGATCCCAGTGGTGCCGTCATCGGTGCGGGTTGACGAAATGGTCGGTAAAAAGAGTCAAAATGTTGACTATGCTTCATTCCCTGAACAACAGGGAATGCTCGATGACGAGGTTAGCGAACGAGTGCTAGAGCAGCGCACAGATTTATCGAACTTTTCAATTTTAAATTTTTATGGTTCTTCCGTTGGGACTGGAAGGGTTATATTTTATACTAAATTCGTTAAAATTTCTTTTTTATAATTAGAGGAAAACAAAATAAAAAGTAGTCATTTCTAGTCTCCAATGAACGAACCAAAATTAACGATCTAATTATCGGTGGAAGGTGATAAGTCTTGTAATAACCGGTATTCACTTTTTTTTCTCGTAGCGTTAGAGACATACTTCGGCGAGTCAATACGTCTTTAGATTGCAGCTTTTTGGCTACTTGTCTCGTCTGTTATACTGCATTTGATTTCTTCCCTATTTTAGTTTTTTTTTTAGCAAGAAAGAAGATTGGAAATACCAAAAACCAAAAGCGCCAGTCGTAAGATCTATACACATTCCGGCACTCGCTTACTAATCTGGTGAAATATTCCATTGAAATTTAAAACTCCTAGCGCATAAGTATACTCACTGTTATGCTAACGACACGACACACACACAAACTATAATGATTTACTTTTTTATAACTCTTACTTCTTTGATATGCACTTTCTCAACACTTTTTCGAATATAATTTGTATGTTCAGTCTATAAACTTTGCACGATAAAACTATGACAATCGCAAACGACATAACAGAAACATGAACCTACATTCACGTTAACATAAGAATGCTTTTGAAGTGATCGAAGTAAGATAACAGAACACAATAATTGGATGCAACGCGGTGGAAGGCTTTAACGTAGTACGTGTACAGTTCCCTGCTAGTTAACAATGGCTCGATAAGCGGTGATAATATTCTAGTTGAAAAAAGGGGGTGATGTTCTGAAGTAGATAAAGAATAACAAACAAATTTGCAGCATGATTCTCGTATGGAGTAGACGCGGTATGATTAAAATTGCGTATGGAGACTCTTTACACAACTATACTGCTCGTGGAAGCAAATTTTGTTCCATGTGACATTTGGACAATTTTGATTTTTTTTATGCCTAATACTACATATGCACTTTTAGAATATTATTCAAACAAGTGTTGATATCAACATGAAAAGGAGTGAACAGTTATTTCTTCTAGAACCAAAGATGCGAAGAGAAAGTATTGATAGGTCCGTTAAAGTACGGCTGGCTGTGAAATTGATTAGAAGCAGTTGAAATTGAGCGGAGGGCTATTCACAATCGTGCATACAATCTTTTACCAAGCTACCCCAGTGCGGGGAAGGCAAGGAAGAGGAAGGATCCCCCCCCCGCTCCCTGGAGGGGGGGGGTTGGGGGGTTGTTGGGGGTCATAACCCACCAAAGGGGGAGAGAAGAGCGGGGGGGGTGTAAATTTCTGCTTACACTTCCCACAGCATACAAGTGACAAAAAAAAATTTTTTAATTATTATTTTTAAAAAAAAAATTCCTGCGTTCATTTTTAATGGGGGATGGGTTAATTTGCTTTTGTAGAGGAAAGGCTTGTAAGATGGAACAGTGCTACTTTTGACAGTCACAGCGACAACACTATCGCGCTGTCAAGTGTTAACCTCATTTTTTTTTACTATTCTTCAATTTTCATTTGCTTTTGGAGTGAATACACTCATTCGATTTAGCTCTTCCAGGTTTCATTGTTCGAAAGTATTGGCATAATTAAAATAGCAATAGGATTTCGAAAATAGGCCATAATTTTTTTTTGATGACTATAAATAATCAGTTCCTTGGGCAAAGTTGGAGCCTTTTAGTTCCTCTTTCGAAAGATGTGTTTGGATCCGCGAAAAATGGCAGTTCCTCCTTTACTTATTGTAAAATTCATAAATGTTGAGCCTTGTCTTGAAAAGTATTTTAATTCAAAGTTATTGGGACAAAGATAATACATTATGCGTGTGGTCTAGGTAATGGTCAAATAACTAATGAGAGTTTATCAATGTCAAAACTTAGAACTACATTCATGGGTTGCTTTGATTGCAATTTTGCATTCGCCAACACTCCTCCTCAACAAATTGGGGGGGGGAGGGGGGGGGGGGAAGGAAAAACCGCAAAAAAAAATTATTTGTTAAAATTGAGTGTTTTTCGCCGTGGGGTGATAAATTTTTGGGGGGTGATAATAAATTTATATTTTTCTTTTTTTTTTTTTTTTGTTTTTTTTTTATTCTCCGGCCGCACGTGCCCGCGCGTGGGCCTGGCCCCGGGGGGGGTGTGTGGGGGAACACTGGTTTTGTATGTTTTTGTTTATGTACCCTACCTTTTTTTCTTCTCCTGTCTTCTTTTCCTTGGTTGGTTGGGTGGGTTGGGGGGCGGTCTCCTCCCGATGGGGCGGAGCTCCGGAGTGTTGGGAGGGTTGAACATTTTCGGCACGAAATTGACCTTATTGTCCGCATACCACTTCAGCACGTCCTTGGAGTAGTGGCATGAGGCCAAATCCGGCCAGAAGATTGTTGGGACGTTGTGGGCCTTCAGGAGAGGAAGCAGCCGCTTCTGGAGGCACTCTTTTGTGTACACCTGTCCGTTCATCGTGTCCTGGGTCACGAAAGGTGCACTCCGCTTCCCGCCCGTGCAGATGGCTTGCCAAACCAGGAATTTCTTCGCAAATTTGGACATCTTCTGAGTGCGGACATGCTCCGGAACGCTGAACTTATCCTTGGCCGTGAAAAACAGGTTGCCGGGGATCTGTTTGAAGTCGGCCTTCACATATGTTTCGTCGTCCATGATGCAGCATTCAACTTTCGTGAGCATGTTGAGGTACAACTTCCTGGCACGGGTTTTGGCGGACTTGTTCTGCTTCTTGTCACGATAAGGGGCCTTTTGTACCTTGAACGTTCGAAGCCCAGCCTTAGTTTTGGCCTTCTGGACAAAACTTCGGCTTAGGTGCAGCTTCTTAGCCACATCCCGAACGGAGGCGTTCGGATTTCGGTTGAAGGCCCCAACTACGCGGTTGTGATTTTTGGTGTTGTACGGAATAGGTTTTCCTTCACTTCTGGGCTTCCGATCGGTGGTCAACCGTTCCTCGAACCGCTTAATCACTCGCGACACCGTGGAATTCGCGATTCCCAACGTTTTAGCGATGGAACGATGCGAGAGATCCTTGTTCTCGTGATGAATGCGCAAGATTTTATCACGCACGAGCTGTTCTTTCGACTTCATTTCCGCGAGTTTTGATCACATGAATTTAAAACTTGAAGGATGTAAATAATGCACTATGAACTAAATCCACCCAAATTTTCATTCAATTCTACCCAACGGTTAAAAAGTTAGAGCAATTTCATAGTGTGGCAATTTCATCGTGGACACCCTTTAAGCCCATCGCTTTACGACAAACATTCATTTTCACCGAAGGTAATGGTTTCGTCAAGCCATCCGTAGTCTGCTTGTCTGTGCTGATGTACACCACCTTCACGTCGCCTTTTTCCCACGCATCATGAATGAAATAATTTTTTTTTTTTTAAATCTTTATTTTACGTCGGGCTATTTCCTCACATGGTGACAATCACCGAAAATGAATGAAATAATGGCGAATATCAATATGCTTCGTCCTCGGTTGATAACCACTTTGATTATCGCAGTGAATTACGATGGCCTCCTCCTTCTCGCACAAGCTTCGTAATCGCTTGCACCATGAAGCAGCCGACAATGCAATATGTATACTCGGCTTCACAAGTGGATTGGACAACGGTTTGTTGTCGCTTGCAGCACCACGATATTGCTCCTCCTTGAGCGATAAATACATAGCCTGTGGTTGACTTCCTATCATCCGGATCGGACGCCCAGTTAGCATCTGAAAAACCGTCTATTGGTGAACCTTTGTGGCGTTGGTAAACCAGGCGACATTTGGAGGTCCCTTTTCACGTACCGCAGTAGATGCTTCACCGCATTCCAGTGGCGTACGCCGGGATTAGTATTGAACCGGCTGAGCACATTCACGGCGTAACAGATGTCCGGACGCGTACTTTGTGCGAGGTACATGAGACAGCCTACAGCTTCTCGATACGGGATATCCTTCATGTGTTGTTCCTCTTCAGGCGTCGACACGGGCACATTTCCTTCGTCAGCTTCTCAGTTGCATTCATCGGGGAAGTAACCGGATTGCACTTGGCCATTTGGAAACGAGCAAGTATGTACGCTTCCTGGTCGAGAGTAATCATTTCTTTGGTTTTTGTGATCCGGATACCCAGGGCGTGCTTTGCTGGTCCAATGTCCTTCATTTTAAACTCCTGACTAAGCTTCGATTTAATCTCTGTTTTCCAGCGTTTGCAGTTACTAAAAATCAGGAAATCGTCGACGTAAACGGCAACAAATAGCACTTTGCCACCGCTGATACGATAGTATGCGCACGAATCGTATACAGTGCACTCGAGGCCGCATTTCCGGAGAGCAGCATCCAGCTTGCAATTCCAGACTCGGCTGAATTGCTTTGTTGAGGCGGCAAACCTTAGATTTTTTAGCACCATCCATAAAACAAGGGGTTTGCTTCATGAAAATCTCTTCTGCTAGATCACCCTGCAGGAACGCTGTTACAGCATACATATGGCCAACCTGCAGGTCCCATCTTGCAGCTAGCGCGAAAAGATATAGCAGGAAACTGAATCAGACCACAGGGGAGTAGGTGTCCTCGTAGTCCACCCCCTTTCGCTGCGAGTATCCTTTTATGACCAGCCTGACCTTGTACCGGTCAATGTTTTCCGTCCACATCAAGCTTCGTGCGATAAACCCATTTTCACTTAATCGCTTTGCGTCCTTCCGGCAAGTCGACCAGGGTCCACGTTTCGTTTGAGATGAGAGCGTCGCACTCTTCGATCATGGCCTGTTTCCAGTGGTCGGCATCGTCGCGCGATAGAGCCACATTGCGCGTGCTTGGATCATCCAGAAACGTCTGTGGAAAGCCAGCACCAGTATCGGAACATTCACTGTTACCACTTAAATACTTGCCTTGGAGCAAGCGCCCCCTATCACAGAGCATCAACCGCTGTTGCGTATCGCCGCTAACAGGCCTTTGATTTGAGCTTGATGGGGGCACAACGGAATCTTCATGTTCAGGTGTAGATGACATCGGGTAAATTTCGAAGACGGCAAGCCTTTGTTCACGATATAATAATCTCTGTACTTGCCTGATATAAAGCGCTCCCGACCGCTGCGCCTAAACGCCATAGGCGGGTTTGAAGATTGGTGCGGTGGGAGCGCAGAGCTGGCGTTCGTGTCGTGAGCATCTTGAAACGATTCGTCACTTTCATCCTCGCTTGAATTCTCGTTATCTGCTTCATCTGCATTATCAGGTTCAGCCGCTTTCGGCAGTGGCTCATCGAACGCGTTCTCGCTGAATCCCAACCTCACAAAGCTGCGCTCGTCGGTTGTGCCAACTGGTGTTCCGTCACGGTTGATAAAAGTTACGTCTCGACTCTTCAAAACTTGCTTCGTTTTCTGATTGAACAAGCGGTACGCCTTCGTTTCGTCGTCGTCTTCGTTTCGTCGTCGCCTTCGTTTCGTAGCCGGTGAGGATACATTCGTCTGCTTTCTGGTCCCACTTTCGTCGTTTCAGCTTCGGCACGTGGGACATCACATGTGGGTACCGAATACACGGATGTACGAAAGATTCGGCTTCCGAGCTGTCCACGCTTTCTCCGGAGTTGTTTCGATACCCTTCGTTGGAACGGTTTGGCCAGTTTAGCTTCTCGCGCGCACCACCACCGAAGTCAACCGAACGAATTGTTCAGCGAGTCCGTTCTGTTCCGTGTATACTCCACCGTGGTTTGATGGAGGAAACATAGCTGCTTGAGGTAATTCTCGAAATTTCCATTCTTAAACTCCTAGCCGTTGTCCGTTCGTAGCACCTTCATCCTTTTTCCGGTCTGACGCTACGCCATGGTGTGGAAGTTTTTGAACTTTTGCAGCACCTCTTCTTTTGACTTGGTGCGTAAAAAATAAACGAAAGTTTTCCTCGTTTTGTCACCGATGAAGGACAAGTAGTAGCGGCTCCCGCCTAGCGAATTCTCTTCCATCGGACCGACTATGTTCGAATGTACCAGCGCTAGAACTTAGGGGGGGGGGGGGGGGGGGGGGGGGGGGTGGGGGGGGGGGGGGGGGGGGGTGCAAAATTTTTTAATGCACGATGAAAGGAAATGCGTCAAGATTAAGTCGACCAACTTTTGATCGAAACACTCTTTAATAACTTACTGTCTATTTTTCAAACTATATGGAATTGATCAGTTTCGTCATTATCGTCGATTTTCTTATATTTTTATCGCCAATTACTTTGCTTAGACAGCTCGAAAAAACATTGTTAACGAGCGCCATCTACGACGTTTAACCTCACTTTTGCGTTACCTGGATTCCTGCATAGTATCGACTCGTTTCGAAAAGTATTGCAACATTCACATGAATATTGCATCACTCTTAAAAAGAATCTACTCATCAAAAACGAGGTAAATTCAAAAATATTATATTTCTAAATGTTGATAACCTTGATAGTTCGATCCTTCAGGAAAGCTGTTCATAAGAACAAGGACTAGAGGGAGGTGGAGAGTATGGTTCGGAATTTAGTAACTATATGGCTATAGTGGGCATGTAGGGGGGGGTTTTTTGGAAAATTTTGGGGGGGGATTCCTTTGGGTTTTTTATAATTTTGGGCATGGACTTTTTTCGGAGGGTGATAAAAAAAAGCTAAGACAGATAATTGCTTTTGATAAATTTCCCATGGAAGGCAATTATTTAAGCTTACTTGCAAAAAAATTCTACGCCCTTGCGAGCGGCCTTCCAGCAGTTAACCGGAGAATTCGCCATGGTGGACGAAAACATGTGTGTAGGCATGTTTTTGAGTTCTTTCTTCGTTTTATTCATCATTTCCTCCTCAGTTTTCGCGACAAAATTGTTGGAGTAGATCTTACGCTTCAGGTTGGCCCAGAAATTCTCGATGGGACGCAGCTGGGGGACGTTGGGCGGGTTCGCCGACTTGGGTACCACATCGATATTCAGCCACTCCATCTCCTCCAACGATCGCTTCGACTAGTGGGCCGACGCCAGATCCGGCCAGAACAACGCGTCTTTGCCCTTATGGTATTTCTTGATGAACGACGCAACTTCCGGCAGGCATTTCGTACTATAAATTTCACCGTTCACGGCCAGTCCGGAGCAAAAGAACATCCCCTTCTCGCTGATTGTCAGCCACAGCAGCACCTTCTTGGGGAACTTGGTGTGTGAAATGAACTTCACCTCGGAACTCACTTCTTTCGTGGGGGAAGTAAAATACGAAGTGCCCTGCCAGTCGTTGCCATCCAGGGTGAGATAGGTCTTGTCGTCCATCACCATCGCCACGTCGCGATTCGCCGGGAAAATCGAGTTGACCATCTTATTCAGCCGCTGCCGCTGTGTCATTGTCTTCAGCTCCGAAAGCAGTGGACGCGACTTCCGCTTCCTGACATGTATGTTCATGTTCGCCAGGTACTTTTTCACAATTTGGCCGGTTGCGCACGCTGCGATGTAGCCACTTTTCCCTCGGTCTTCCTCTTCAGCATCCTTTGGAGCTTCTTGTCGCTCAGGGTCGTCGGCCGTCCGGAACCGAGCTTTCTTTCGATGCTCTGATTGTTGTCTAATAGTGGCAAGATGTTGTAGATGCCGGAACGGGCGTATCCGACGTCCACAAAGTGCCGCACGATGTCCTTTTTCGACGCGGCGGGGTGTCGTTCTTTGAACGCGCACACTTCTGAACGGAGTTGCTTCACTGTTTTTGCCATCACGGATAGAGTTCGACTGATAGAGCTGTCAAATTTTGTCTGCTGACTCATGGGTTGATGATTGATTTATTTATTGTCAATTATTTATGGCAATTATTGTCCATTTTTTTAAATGTAAACGTTATGTTTAAATTTTGAACGTTACTAACTCGGTCACTTCACGATCGATTTCCAAAATGTTTGCTCCAATCTATTGATTTTAAACATTGCACTATTGAAAAATTTATAAATGTTAAGCGCTTACAAAACAAAAATCAACCAGTCACGTGCATCTGAACGGTTGTTTCCCAACACTACCGACTGAGTCAGAGACTAACCTGTTTGGGTGTGTATATGTGTATATAGTAACCGTTCGCTAACTGGGCTAAGTGCACAGCACAGTGTTTTTATGCTTTATACTTTATTGCGATGTAGCTTATTGTGCACCCCATTGTGCAAAATATTTGACTCAGTTTGTATGGAATTACGACTCAATTTCGTGCAATTTAACAATTATTCACTCCTCCACGAACCTTATATGCCTTTTACATGCCCCTTGCTGAATTTGACAACAAAATGTCAAATGCTGATTTTTGAAGTTTATTTGCTTTTTAATTGGGCTATAGCCCAGTTAGCGAACGCCCAGTTAAACAGCACCCAATTAGCGAACAGTTGCTGTATATACCGAAGCCTTAATGTTTTCGACATTTGCACATTTGGCAGCGTTGTACACACATAGGCCTAGTAGAAACCGTATTCAATTGGTGATGAATGATTTTCGTCTCTTAGGGTAAAAGTGTCCCAAATGACTAAGACGTTTAGAGAATGGGAGTGCAATCAAGAATACAAAACTCACCAGCGTATCGTTAGATTTTGAACGATACCAATTTCGGCCACCCTTTGAATATTTAAGCATTTTAGATTACACATTGCTACGTAGTCATACGTCACCTTTGCGTACAACCCCCTTGTTCCCTGCAGTTTTATAGAGTAATCCAGACCACCTAGAAAGTTCGAACCTTGAGCAAAGATGTTCAGAAGGTCTAGGACTTTCGGGAGCTGGAGATAATGGTTCACAATTCAGTCTCTACGTGAAAATAGTGGACGTGGAAGAGAGAGAATTTTTGAACAAGGTCATACTGTGATCCTGGCCACCTAGAAAGTGTGAACCTTCAGCAATGTTATTCAGAAGGTCAAAGATTTTCGGAAAGTAGAGCGTATGGTTCGGAATTCAGTCACTAAGTTGTGCTAGTGGGCAAGTAAAGAGAGCATCGAACATGTTGTGATATCGTGATCCCGATCACCTAGAGACTACGTTCGTACATCAAAATCGTTCAGAAGGCCAAGGATTTTCGAAAGGTGGATTGTAAGGCTCGGAATTTCGTCAGTATGTGGTGCTGTCAAAGTGAGCACTCAGTTAGGTTCGGAAGTCTTTTACTACGCAAAGCTAGTGGGTATGTAAAAATACTACTACTTTTTGTTGGATAAGACAGAGGAGTACCAAATAACGTAAATATATGATGCAGCAATTTATGTTTTATTATCGTCTTATTTGCAAGAGAAATTCTACTTAGCAAAGAATTCTGAAGGAATCATGAAGAAGAGAACATCTCTTCTTCTTAAAACCGTACTACTCGTGTCTAGCTTCGCTCTTCAAATCCGCCCTACAATGCAATTTTAAATAGCAAACATGACAATCCATCACCTTGCCGTAATCCTCTCCGAGATTCGACGGCACTCGAGAGCATCTCTGAGAATCGGACGACGCACATCATTCGATCCATCGTTGTCTTGACCAACCGCGTCAGTTTTACTGGAAATCCATATTTGTGCATAATCTGCCATAGATGGTCTGGTTTATTGCTCAACAAGCCGCGGCCTATTTTTTTGTCTAAAGCCAAGTTAGAGATTTCTTGTCTACGAATATAAAATTTTAGTTTTGTAAATATCAGTTGCCAATTTGGCTAATCTGATGTTGACTTATAGATTAAAATGTATATCTAAACCTGAGGTAGAAAACTGATAAGGAGTAAGCTTTAATACTTCAGAACATCAATCTTGATTAGCAACGTCAATCCAAACCCAGCACAAAACTATATTTTCAACAAAACATCGAGTCATTGTTACGCTTTTAGAAATCGTACTCTGTGATTAACGTCCGCAAGATTAATGTCAAATCGCTTCCAAATCATTCTTTAGAACCACCACACACACACATACACAGGGTGAGGGTCATTTACTACCATCCTTGTATCTCGACAACACTAACATCAATCTCTTACATATTTCATAGGCCGATGACACGACCAGCGGTATCCATTTTTCCGCCTACGATAACAAGCCGTTCCACCGAACCGCTCCGTCCACGAACAGCCTGGGCAGCGTTGTAAATACCATGACCCGTGTCAATACGGTAGCGTCGGCTTTGAAGCGATTTTTCAGCAAAGATGAGAGCAACAGTGCTAGCAGACCACAGAGTGCCACACCGGAAGCACAGACAGGCCCGTTCAGATTCCCAGGATCGGCGAGTTCGTCCAACCTTGGCGGGCAACGGATACCGGATCGGGGAAGTGTTCGCATCACAGATCAGGTGATTGAGGAGGTCGATGAACAGCAGATGACCATCACTTCGATTCAGGGTAAAAACGACGCGAGACCCATGGCCGCTAGTTTGTGGGAACAAGGCCCTCCGAAGCCTACTCAACCGGTTGATGTTCCACTGCCGGCGTACAAACGCACTCAATCCGCAGTTGCCCACGGTCCATATAGTTCCACCGGTATATTCCCACCTGGTGGGGTGGACACTCTACTAAGCGCATCTGCTCCGGTGGGGGGACAATTTGAAACGGATTTTATTCCATTGGACGGTAAGAGAGATGAGCCAAATTTCATGGATAGTAAAGAATCGCACAAAACCATCGAAGACGGTATGGAAGGAGGTCCTGACGGAGACGCTAGCGAGGCAGATGAGTTTGAAAAGCTGCGTCAAGCACGAGAAAAAGAGCGAGCCGAACGTCAGAAGTTCAAGTTGGCGCGATCCGTCAGTGGGCTGGGCCCTATAGATCCTGATATTTTATTAGAAAAGCTCAACAAAACAGCTGACCAACAGCAGCAGGAAGCAGGTCCGTCCGGCACGGATACACCCGACACTCACAGACATTCCGGGGTGCCTGCTACTCTGCAGCAAACTGACACCACCTTATGATTCTACGTTTCCGAAGATGACAACGTGATCGTTGTCAATCTACGGGATGGAAGCTAGCATTAGGAGAAATTTGTGAATCTTTTTGTCCCGGGATGGCATTGGCATTAAGTGATGTGTTCTGTTTTTTTTATTATTTTTGACGAATACTTTTCTTTTTTGTTGGATTTTTATTTCGGACAATCACTTGAATGTAGGCTTTTTTGAAACAGTATTGTACCAGTTAATTGTCTACGATAATACTTCTTAGCTAGAGCTAGGAAAGTTATCTGTTCTCCTTTGACCACTGCGTTTTTTAATCACATCGCCTAAGCAAAGATTTTTTCTTGATTAATGCACTTCGCGTCCGATACAGCGGGATCAAAAGGAAGACCAAGGATAACAGATATTCAGTGATATTTATTTTAGCATAAGATCAAGAAGAAGTTATACTTCTAGACTTTGAAAAACAGTTGCATGGTTTAGGAAACAAAAATTCGAATTCGATATGCCTTCGAACAAAAACAAACTCTGCCTTATAGTAAGCTGATTATATTTTGCAAAATGATTAAATGTGCCGCTATTAGATAACCAGGTACTAGGTATTTTGCATGAAAAAAAAAAGTATAAAATACATTTAGGGATACTATTAAGGTGCAAGTGGACGAAAAACATCAATTAACAAATAAAAATCGTTGAAAATAAAAAGATTCCTGATGGAAAGTCACACTGAAAACATTTTGAATTTTCGAAAATGGGTTTCGTCTTCTCACACCTTAAAAATAACAGCGGAACACGATATTCAAGCTTCGTACAAATACGTGGAGCATCCTTCTCAGAGGACTTTGTGCATATTTTACCAAGAAATCCAAATAACAACATAACAAATCGACCGATAGATACGTTTGAAAGACAAATAAAAGACAACTATTGACATATGCGCTAATGAAGGTTGTTAATGCTTTTCCTAAGACATATCCATGCGTTTCATAATTCCATTCTGGGCAGCTGTTAAATGTCTCGAATATCCGGTACATTTTAGTATCACTTCCAGGTTCATTCGGTGCGGTGTGTGAGTTGAGGTGACTCTCTGATCAACCAAGCAGGACAGTCATCGCAAAAGATCTCGCGGTGCCCTCATCCTAGCTTCGGGCCATTACAAATTTCGTTGTAGTTCGTCGAAAGACAATGTGTTCCACTGATTCTATTTTTTCTTTGTATAAGCTTTGTTTACCGAACTTGTCAGTTATGTTCTAGGCTAACATCGGCGTTCGTATACAGTAAGTTTCTGTTTTTGGGATGTTCATTTTAGGCATGCTCTGTTTTTAGGACCTTCCGAATTTGGCAACATTTTTTAATACATAATATTCAACGATCTATACAAGAAACTGAATCAAAAACAAATTAGCTATTGGCCATAGACATTCCACGGCAACGGTGCGAAAAATGCCCGATCCAAATGGACACCGGTTTGCCATATTAGCGTCATTATTGACTGCCTTCAAATGTACTAAACTTCAAGTGTTTCCTGTATTGACGAACTTTGTTAAGATACGCATTTTTTGTCGTTTTATGGGGTCTGCATACTCGAAGACAACTAATAACAAGAAACACTAGTGTCACATTTTCCCACATATTGAAGCGCCCCCAGATGACTCCTAGGAACATTAAGGTGAGTGTGTATGTTTTGCACCGATATTTCAGCATGGTCGAGGTATTTGGTGGTAGGTGAAAATGGAAATACTCATGTTGGTGCATCAAATTTAACGCCAGCTGTGGTCCAAACCACTTGAAAGAAACAGTTCAAATGTTTTCCACATTATTTGCTATACTTTTTTAGGCTGTAGTGGAATTTTTATTATGCTGCTTAAATTTTTCACAGAAGTACGTATTTTTGAAATTGGTATGTCCAAAAACTTTTTTGACATATGTTTTCAAAACTTCAAATTTAAAACCATACCAACATGAAATTTTGTTCACATGTGGTCAATACATTAGTTATTGTTGTGTCAAAAATTCAGTCAAAAATGTTGATAATTGACAAAGTTACAGGAGTTTGAACATGATGTTTTTTGGAAGCAAAATTTTGCTCGGCTTGTTTTGCTACTGAGTGTAAAACTTTTTATTTTATTTAACATAATCTTTCGATAGGTAAATAAAATTTATAATTATTTCAATATTTCTAATATAAATAACAAGATATTTATGTATTTTTTTTGTTACAATTCAACCGCTTTGGTCGAATCAATGCAAAGGTGCATTGCTTCCAAAAATCTTATTTTTTATTCAACAATAAGTATTGTTTTCAATAGAAGCCTCTTTTGCCGCGCTTTAAGAAACAACAAAATATATTGTTGGTTCAAAAATAAAGCCGGTATTGTTTGAATAAATTGAAATTACGAGTAAGCCATGAGTACCATTTATGGAAAATTGCGCCAATTGGTGATGTAAATCGTCATAAGATACATTTCGTTTAGTAGATCATATTTTAATAGTACGTCTCCATTTATCGAAGCTTTTACATTTGGTCTGAAATCAAAAGATAGACGTAATCCATTTTCCTTAAAATTTCAGTTTTTTTGCACCACTTGGCCATAAAAGTGTTTCTATTATCGCCACTCCCATAAGAAACACATGCGATTGACCATCAAAGGAACCAAAGAAACCTGTTACGACAAACGTGATTAATAATTAAAAAAACAAAGTTTTGACTCAGTTTCGATAGTTTTCCTTCAAAATATGGATTGAAAGTTTTCATTTGAGGTACTGAAAGTGGGTTTTTCCCAGAATTTTTAAACATAGTTCTTAACTAGTATTATAACTGGCACACAGGAAATTTTATTGATGCAAATTGGTTATTCACTGTTGATTTTTTTTATCAAATTGGTTATTTTATTACGTAACGATTATAAAATCCCCCCTCCCCCATATGTCACAATAAGTAACGGTTGCTCAACCCCCTCCCTCCCCTTTATGCGTTATGCAATTTGTGCACAAAGCCATATTAGAATCAAATATACGAGGGTTTTGATTCAAATAGATGATTTTGGTTGAATCAAAAAAATATTTATTTGTTTTTAATACCACTCAGCGTTGATTTAAAAATATATATATTTGAATCAACAATATTTCCATTTGATTCGAAAACAAAATCTTTTCAAAATGGCATGATGTTTTGTGCATATTTGTGTATCTCCTTCGCACCATTTTATAACACAAAAACTGCAAAATGGACTCGCCGGCGAATTCCATCAAGGAACTTGAAGTTGAGACGTTGGATGTTTGTGAATTTTAAATTACGGAGTTATTAAAATCGTTTCAGCTGTGTGAAGCAGGCATCGGTGCATTCCTAGGTAGGTAAATTTATATTACTTATGCTAAAAATTCTAATTTTAGGGCTCATTTCAGCAAACCAGTGCACCATTGAGAGTTTGAAATTTATCTAACGGAAGGTGGAAGAGCTGATACAGCAGTCTTTTTTGGCGGAAAGGACAAAACGCATGCATGGTACAAACATGGTATATGGACGTTTTCTACGCTTCAGTTTCAATATTTAAAACTTTTGATTTTTAACATTCAACTATTGAAATTAACGCAAATATAAGGTGATGTCTTATAGTGCCGATTTTTCAGAGTAAATTTACCAAATGCACAGTACTTTTCTATCACAGACTTCAAATTTAAGTAAGGAACGTCTCATATGCAGCAGTGCACGATATAAAAGACACCTTCAAATTTTCTTCATTCGCTCGGCAGCCATGGAGCTGTGCAGAGCGACAATGGGCCAGTACTGCTCTGGCAGCTGGCGGTTGCAAGTACCCTGAAGGAGGGTACGCGGGCGAGCAACCAGCCAGAATGATGGCTTAGCGGCTGTCGCTAGCGAGTGGCTGGCTGGACAGCCATTTTTAATGCAGTCGTGTGCTATGCCAAGCTCGTGGCAAATTTATCAAATTTGGAGGGAAACATGTATATCCAGTTGGTATTCATATCACGATTGTATATGTATAGATATATATATGTAGATGATTTCGAAATATTTGTAGATGATGATAAATATATAGATGCATATGGTCATGATATTGATATATTTGTAGATTAGATCTACAGTGGATAGTGTTTAGCGCCCTGAATCCCAAATTTCCACAGAATGTCAATAACTATTATATGACGTATTTCACACAAAAAGATCTCTTCAGGGCTACTATTCTGATTGAATTTTTGAATCATTATGAGAGTTTGCTCATTATATCCGCATGACACCAACCTAATTCGTAAATCCTGGCTGATCCTGAATTTCGCGCAATTTCTGTTCGATAAATACCAAATATTTCTTAAAATCATGTTTCGGTATAGAAAATAACTCAGGGTCGTTTAAAGTTTATTTGCCTTTTGCAATCGCAGACCGCCGGTTGCTGGCATGTTATGATTTCCCTATAACAGACATAATTTTATTATAACAAGTTGTTTAATGTTGGTAATGTTCTCTTCAAAATCCAATCAGTGCTTGAAAGTGTTTCTATTCGTTTTAGTGCGTAGGAGTAAAGTACCTACCTTGCAATAGGAATCAAATATTTTTGAGAAAGTTCGAAGTGAAAAGTCGCAGAATATGGCTGCAAAGTATCAGAGCAGCAATCGGAGCGAATAAATCTTTAAGCTATTTTAAATAATAGCATGAGTTTAAAGTCGACTTTCAAACATTTGAAGAAGTTATTGAGGGTTTATTGAATTCCTGTAAAAAAATTATCGTTTAAATTGATGACCAATTAACATAATGATTTATATACAGTTACATATTCTTTAAATAAACCTTGTATGTACTTGTATATAAAATTCATGTTTCGAACAGGTCCTCAACTATCTTTCATGCCATAAAGATCAGGACCCTCTCAACCATCGTAGCAAATACGACCATGTCCGTATCATCATTCAAACCACACGGCCCTTTTCAGAGCCACCAAATGCTTTCTAAAGAGTGTACAATAGAATTTTCTCACATACTTACTTCCTAATGCTGGTCTACGAACATTCACGCTATTTTGACCTAGACTACGTCCATCGGCTAGGGTAGAGGTCAAATGAAAATTTGAAAAATAGCGACCATCACGAATATTTGAAATATTTTGAACGCTAATAACTTTATCATTTCTCGATAGATTTTTGAGATTGTTGCTTCAATCAGTCGGAACTGTCAAGTCAATGTTCAAAAATTAACATTAATAATTGACTTTGAATTCCCAAACAGACTTTCTACAATCTATAACGTGATAAGGATAATGGTCTCCAGCTAGTCGATCATATCAACACAATCACCACTGCAGCCCATCCGTTGCCCTTTCATCATACCAACATTTAAATGCAGTCTAGCACCGCCAAAAGTTTTGTAAATCATAAAATTTTCTAACATACTTACTTATCTATGCCGACCCAACGTCCCGTTAGAACAGCACCTACGTGTTTTTTTTTTTTTTTTTTTTAACTCTTTATTTATTCCAAATTTTTACATTATTTTACATTCATATATTAACCTAGGTGATCCTGCTAAGTAATTAACATTTCAACCTTATATGCTATCATTTATATCTAATTGTGTTAATATTATTTTTACTTTGTCTATTCAGTATTTTTAACAGGGTTCCTTTTGCCTGCGTGTAAGAATAATTATTGATTTCTTAAAACTAGTTCTTATCTATAGAGAGAATTGATCATTGCAATTGAAGACTGCAATGATTTTTGTCTAAAATTATGAATTATTTTGTTGGACATTTCTTCTAGAGTCTCAACGTTTGAAATTCTATGTAATTCAATAGTACTGAACCAGGGTGGCAGCTTCAAAATCATTTTCAGAACTTTGTTCTGAATCCTTTGAAGTGCTTTTTTCCTAGTAGCACAACAACTAGACCATATTGGCACAGCATAAAGCATGGCCGGTCTAAAGATTTGTTTGAATATTAGAAGTTTGTTCTTCAAACAAAGTTTGGATTTTCTGTTTATGAGAGGATATAAAATTTTTATATATTTATTACATTTGGCTTGAATGCCCTCAATGTGATCTTTAAAAGTTAATTTTTGATCAAGTATCAGTCCAAGATATTTTACTTGATTTGACCAAGAAATTGGAACTCCGTTCATAGTGACCATATGACTAATACTTGGTTTCAAAAATGCATCTCTAGGCTTGTGTGGGAATATTATAAGTTGAGTTTTGGAAGCATTAGGAGAAATCTTCCATTTTTGAAAATAATCTGTAAAAATGTCCTAGCTTTTTTGTAGCCTCCTGGATAAAACACAAAGACTTTTTCCTCTAGCGGAAATGCCTGTGTCATCAGAAAAGCAAGATTTTTGACAGCCTGAGGTAAATCAGGGAGATCTGAAGTGAAAATGTTATAAAGTATTGGCCCAAGAATGCTACCTTGAGGAACACCAGCTCTGACAGGCAATTGATCAGATTTAGAATTCTGATAATTTACTTGCAAAGTTCTATCAGTTAAGTAGTTTTGAACTAATTTCATGATATAAAGCGGTAAATTGAACTTTTTCAGTTTCGCAATCAAACCTTCATGCCAAACACTGTCGAATGCTTTTTCTATGTCTAGAAGAGCAACTCCAGTGGAGCAGCCTTCAGCTTTGTTTGAACGAATTTAATTTGTAACTCTCAAAAGTTGATGCGTAGTTGAATGCCCATGGCGAAATCCAAACTGTTCATCAACAAAAATTGAGTTTGTATTGATGTGAAGCATCATTCTATTCAAAATTATTTTTTTCAAAAAGCTTACTTATTGAAGAAAGCAAACTGATTGGTCGGTAGCTAGAAGCTTCAGCCGGATTTTTGTCTGGCTTCAAAATAGGTACGAGTTTTGCATTTTTCCATTTATCTGGAAAGTATGCCAGATGAAAACATCTGTTAAATAGTGTTACGAAGAAAGACAAAGTACTCTCGGGGAGTTTTTTGATTAGGATATAGAAAATTCCATCATCACCTGCTGCTTTCATATTTTGAAATTTTCTTATTATAGTTTTTACTTCATCCAAATCAGTTCCCCAAGAATCATCAAAAATATTTTCTTGTGAGAAAATATTCAGATACTCCCTGGAAACTTGATCCTCAATAGGACTTGTAAGACCCAAACTGAAATTATCGGAGCTCTCAAACTGCTTAACAAGTTTTTGAGCTTTTTCCGCATTTGTGAGCAAAATTTGATCACCTTCCTTGAGCGCTGGTATAGGCTTTTGAGGTTTTTTCAATATTTTAGAGAGTTTCCAGAAAGGTTTGGAACTCGGATCTAATTTTGACACATTATTTTCAAAATGTTTGTTCCGCAGGGCAGAGAAGCGTTTTTTAATTTGTTTTTGTAAATCTCGCCGTATGACTTTCATAGCGGGATCACGTGTTCTTTGATATTGACGCCTACGTACATTTTTCAGACGAATCAAGAGCTGAAGATCGTCACCAATTATAACTGAATCGAATTTAACCTCGCATTTTGGCACTGAAGCAGCTCTTGCTCTATTTATTGAGAAAGCCAGAGATTCAAGAGCATTATTAATTTCATTTTTTGTTTGCAATGGAACATTAGGATCAAAGTTGTATTCCATAGATGTTCGATATTGATCCCAATTAGCTCTATGGTAGTTGAAAGTATAACTGATGGAATTAGAAATGATTTCTTGAGATATTTCAAATGTAACTGGAAGGTGATCAGAACCAAAGTCAGCATGGGTAATCAATTGACTACAAAGTTGACATGAATCAGTTAGGACCAAATCAATAGTTGAGGGATTTCTGGCTGAAGAAAAGCAAGTTGGGCTGTTTGGGTATTGAATAGTGTAGTAGCCTGCGGAACAATGATCAAAAAGTATATTACCATTGGCATTGCTTTGCGAATTATTCCATGAGCGGTGTTTTGCATTGAAATCACCAATAACGAAGAATTTAGACCTATGACGGGTAAGTTTCTGGAGGTCACCCTTGAGCCAGTTCTTTTGTTGACCAGTGCATTGGAAAGGCAAATAGGCAGCTATAAAAGTAAATTGGCCAAATTTTGTTTCAACTGGAACCCCCAAAGTTTCAAAAACTTTGGTTTCAAATGAAGAAAGAATGTGATGTTTGATACGCCTATGGACAATGATGGCAACGCCACCACCAGCTCCATTAAGGCGATCATTTCGGTAGACAAAATAATTTGGATCTCTTTTGACCTTATGGGCAGGTTTGAGATAATTCTCAGTTATAACAGCAATGTGCACGTTATGAACTCTTAAAAAATTAAATAGCTCATCCTCGTTATCTCTGATGGATCGAGCATTCCAATTCAAAATATTTAATGACTTAAAATCCATTACTGAACTTCAATGTCATGACAATATTATTGGCAAATTTAATACCAGTTTGGATAGCTTCAAACATGGAATTAGTTTTTAGCATATCGGTTATAATATCGATTAACGATTGCTGTAAAAATTCTAATTTAGGAGCGGATATGTTACCTAAATCAAATTCATCAGAAGTTCCGTGGGAATTTTGGTTTTGGTTTCTACCCGGTGCAACGGCAGCGTAGGTAGGTCCATTTACATGTTGAACATTGTTAACAACACGGTTGGGTAAGAATGTAGTGTTTGAAGATTGAACCCTGTTGGTACCTGCAGGTATCGAAATACCTAAATAAATACCTACGTTGCAATGTTGCTCTACGAAACGAACGAAACTAATCTACATGTTGAAACAGACAATGCAACAAACGGTTTAACTTTGTCTACATAAACCGTCGTGTGTTATACACTGATTTTCGGTAAGGCTTTTTGATCCAATCGATCAATGCAGCCGCTATTTTAATACAGGCAATTAAAAATAATAATAATAAAATTCATTTCACATTGCTACGTATTCCAAACGTCGGCTTTGCGTACAACCCCATTGGGCTGTCCCTTATAGTTTTTTTTCTTATCGATTCTGTTTCCTGCAACCAAGTGCCAATATCTAGAACTAGATTTTAGAGGAAAATACCTTCAAAACGAGTATCTTGTCAACACGTTCCTTCCCATTCCCTACATGACCGGCATTCGGGCACGGCCGGCGCCGGTATTGCTTTATGATGGGTCACCAGTTTTTACACATTGAAGATGTATGTTAGTCCCAAACATCATCTGTTGGTTCTTTGTGCAAATATAGCTGATCTGGCAATAACGGAATTACATCCGTGGGCGATCAATCATGCTCATTTTGTTTACATGAATTTTTGTTTTTGATAGAAATGTAATCTGGAATCTTGATTTATTATTTTTAGTTAACGTTTATATTCATAGATTCGTGAGATTTTATTTTCTTGTGGAATTCGCCTAAATGTATGTATATCCCTGAAGGGTGGTTTGGCGGGGGGTAACTAAACCGTACTCGCATAAACCATCTTCAAGCATAATAAAGCGGCTAGACTGCTGCCTTCTACATGTCATGTTTACAATATGTCACCAACATCTTCGTACAAGATTATATACATCCATCTAAATACTCAACCTGAAGCAGCTTTCAAAATTCACCGAAATGTGGAAAGCATAATAAAGTCGAACGACGGTAACACACACATACATTTGACGGAAATGTCAAACGTTCAATCAGATATTAACCACCTATCAACAGAGGCAGATTGCATCGAAACTTTTGCCTCAAATCATCACAGTCGCACCAGGTGAAAGGTTCCAGAGAGCTTGACCATCTAGTTAGATCTATTTTAATAACCCAGCACAATGGCAGCTGTAAGTAGAATGCTTTCACCTTGAATCTGTGTGCTTTTTTTTTTCAATTGCAAAGAGAAACATGAGTTTTTCTTGTCAATTTGAATCAGGCAATTAGATTAGATTAGTGGCACTTCTCTCGAAAGGCCATTCGTCCCTATACAAATATTAGCATCTTCATTAAACGAGTGTGTTGATGGTTTTGATAAGACGCAACCAATCATCATCGGTGTTGAAGATCTCCGTCACACCGAAACTCTATGACAAGTTAATGGAAACTAACACATATCTGTTTGTTGTTTGCAGCAGACACACGAATTCAAGGTAGAAATGACCTGCACCGGTTGTTCGGGAGCTGTGGAACGTGTCCTCGGTAAGCTCAAAGGTAAGCAAATAGCCAACAGTTGGTTGACAACGGAGTTCGATGAATCCATCACTACCACGAAAAGAGTCGTTTCGACTTGTTCTTCCTTTCAAAATTGTCATAACATTTAATTCCAGAAAAAGTCGAAAAAGTGGACATCGACCTAGACAACAAGAAAGTGTACGTTACTTCCTCTCTTTCGTCGGAAGAATTGTTAGAAACCATCAAGAAGACTGGCAAAGAAACGAGCTATATTGGATTGAAAGCCTAGATGTGTCGCAACCGGGGTTGACCCAGGAATGTTCTCATATTTTCCTTCTCGTATTATAGAGATTTGATAATGAGTTTATAGAAAAGTTTTATATATAAGTGTAAATCTGTTAACTGTACCTTTTTGTTGCAACCCCCTTTCTGTTACTACACAGAAGAACATCCCCGAAACGACTATCTATTGTAAGTGTTTAATAAATGCGACACATTAGGCTGCGACTGGTTTTTGTTTTTGAGTGATAGTAATAAAAAATAAATCTATTCAGAACTATGTACAATTACAACAAAAAATGCGATTTCTTAACGATAAAAAGACAAAACTTTCTTCTCAACCTCAGCTTCGATTAAGCACGACGTCTTCTAAAAGTGTAACTCTTCGTTCGAGTCTTGATACCGCACTTTCGATAAGACCTAATTTTCGAATGACGTGCTTCTCGAAATTGCTACTACTTTTGTTCGGGCTATGTTCATCTCGTGAAGATGGATTCAAACAGGACTCCGAAAGGCAGCGAATGTGAGGCTTCTTACACAGTCTTATTACAATTTCCTTAAATTTACCAATATTATTTTTAGCAATAAAATATGGATACCGAACAATAAATGGATAGAAATTCAATCGCAAACCTCGTGAACATCCGTTATGTGGAAGTTCTCCGTCTTTCTTGCATCTACCAGAATACTGGTATCTGGATGATTTTCCTTATTGTTGATTATCCGAATCTCTTCATCCTCATCCGTTCCTTGGGAATCTTGAAAGATTAGCTTCTTACTAGACGGAATCGCTTGACGGGGTCTGTATTCTGGCTTCATTAGATGTGGCTGAAGATCGCTACACTCTGATGAGTACTGACGAGTTTTCCGACGATTCTCCATTAAAGTTGACTTTCCATAGCATAATCTACAAGTATAACCAGGTTTTCAGCATTCCAAATAGTTTAAACTACAAGTTCAGTAGACTTACATGACGATCTTCACTTCCTGACGCAAACTGCTTTCCATCTTTTGTAAATTTCACCGCCGTCACCGGTCCGAAGTGTGTCCCGTCAACGTAGCGCAAATGTTTCCTACCTTCTAACAAATCAAAAATCTTAACCGCCCCGTCATCGCTTCCGGTAATCAAATAATTTCCCGATGGATGGAAATCCAACGAGTTTATCGACCCATCGAAAATCCGATAATATTGAATCAACTTCCGGATCTTGATGTCGAAAATCTTTACCCTCGCATTATAAAAAGCAATTGCCACCAGTGTTCCATCCGGAGGCAGCCATTTTCCTGTAGCCAACATCTCCAACATCCAATCATCAAAAGTTTAATTGTTTGTAAACAATGCAGGTGTTCGTGCCCACAGTAACACACGTCAGAGGGGCCTTATTCAAATAAGGCCCGTGATATGTTGCATACTGTCAAACGTTAGCAACTAGGATAGGGGTTGCCAGGCCCCCCCATCCAACGCTGCAAATTAAACTTAAGGCAATTTGATTCGAGAAAAAAATTGGTGAGAGAAAAAACCTGGTGGTGTAGGGAGCGATAGTATTTTTCCATTGTTTATCAGCCAGGTATTATAATGTTTTATCTAAATTATACACTGAACTAGTAGTTTGGTAAGAGAAGAAATATTAGGCCATGTGAATAAAAAAACGAGTAATTACTCACAAGCTAACCAGTTTGGGTAAAGTAAACTGTCTGAGCATTTTGCTCCAAATTCGTATGAATAAAGTTGTACTTTACTCGGAGTAAGTTCGAATTTCGAACTTAGCATTTGCTCTGTCAAAAAAAAAATTTCTTGTTTTTCTTAGATACACAGAGAAGAATTTGATAGTCAATTTTACCATTAGTGGGGGTTATGATGACTATTGCAGTATAGTGATTTTGAACCGACTATGATCATGATCAAAACGACCATTAAAAATAGTTGATCCAACATTTGCGATAATGTCGGAATAGTCCTTGTTACCATGATCGTAGTCAAAAAAATGCCATGAACGTGATGAATTCGACCATTTTCATGGTTATTGTAACCATTATATGCGATAGTCATCCTGACCATGATTTACTTGTCGGTACAACGATGAGAGATTTTTCTCAGAGTAGAAAAAAGCATTGTTGGTACACACCAAAAAAATGTCAAAAATATTAATACGGGAAGATGTCTGACGATTCCTTCAACGATGAGTATCTGGAGGATGAACTGAATCACAGTAAGTCTATTCTATTTACCAATATTATAAATGAGCTAATTATATCTTATTTTCTTTCTTTTCATGTGAGGATAGTGAAAATGGAAATCAGAATCCAACAGGCAGCAAAACTACCGGCAAATTATACTGCTGATGGTGCGAAGTTTGTGGATATTCTGGCATCCTTTGGAAAAGCTCTGCTGGGAAAATCTCAAACGCCGTCAGCGAAGCAGAAAAAGACATGTCCGTTCGAACAAGTGACGAAGAAAATAAACAACATGAGACAAAAAGTCAATGTAAAGTCGGACTAGAAGCAGACTGAAAACCGAAAAATTGTTCTGAACGAATTGGAAAGAATGTTTTTCCAGTTGATGGGAGGCGTTGTGTTAGTAGAATCGCTAGGAACTTAGTAAGTTGTAGGAATATTTTTCAAATTGGATTTTCTGTTGTGATGACCCAAGTAACACCACTTGTCATATTCATGTTAATAATACACGTTTTAGACCAAGCTTATGTTTTTTTTTCTAACGTCAATAACTTAATTTCATACACGCATATATTTTTTAATGGCGAAACTATATCGTAGCTAATGGTATTTTACGCGTTAAAGATGATTGTTTATTACTTTTTCAAATGAGAAATTAAAAACTGCTTTACGCATGGAAGTTGTATCAAAATTGTATATGCGGCTCAAGGTTAGCAGTGCAACTTTCCGTTTTACCTTCCCTAATTTCATGCGCCATCGATTGGATTAAAACACGTAGAAGGTACCCCGAATAAATTATTGAATTTTAGTGAGATTTCTTTATGGTATTCACAAAAACCAACATGGCGATTTACCAAGTCTACAGTCACCTACAGTACAAGTCTACATCGTGAAGCCGAAAAACTTGGTGCCGCGTGTGGTGCTAAAAACATTAGTAACACATTTGATTTTCAAATCTTCGTTTTTTATTTTCTGCGATATTTTTTTAAAAGAAATATTGTAATTTTACCAATCCATTGAACCGAGTTAAAATGTCACTAGTATGAATCAAGAACTAACGCTTTCTTACAAATACACATTTTTTTCTATTATGTTTTTTGCGTAGCTACATGTCAGTAAAGACTCCCCCACAAATTAAACGTAACAATTTATAAAAAATACTAAACATTCTCCCAAACTGTTGCTTTATGCTACATTTGAATAAACCCCTATGCCCAATTTGGCTTCTATTTGAATCAGTGAGTGGCATCACAATCTTACATTTAGGTAGTGTTTTATTTTATTCCAGTATTTCAAATAAACATATTTTCAGCCGTCACTGGATTCACAATCTATTCGGAATGATTTCACTATTGCATGAGGATGTTAAAAACATGTTTAAAATTCATCTTGAATGCAACCTATCAACATATTTACAAACATCTAGCATACACGCTATTTCCAAACAATCCAAAATGAAGTACGTTTGACTCAAATCAGTCAAAAGTATGGATACCAAAAGTGAGTAAAAATAGTTCGTAGTGGTAAGATGACAAACATCTGAAAAACTTTTTCAAGACCAGACATGTTTGGTATTTCATCCTCACGACTTTTTACAACAAACTTCTTATATTCTTGTCAAAGAAGATGTTTCTAGTGTTACCTTTGTTTATCTGATCTAAGAGTGTAATGTTATGACCCCCTCCAATCCAGTCTAGTAAATTCCCTGCCATTGCGTCCCAGTTATACTATCCTTTTGTTTCCGTGCTACTTGTACCTGCCCTGCAAGCAGTGGTCACCCATCTGCGGCTTAGTTCCTGAAAGGGACTACAGGGACCGTGGATTTGGTAGATGTCGCAACCATGAGCAGCAAATAATACCTTCAATAAGTTACCTACCTAGCCCCTTCCAAACGATTATGTGACCCATTAACCTCGAGCTAGCCACGAGTAATTAGCACCCCATTTTACTAAAATTGAAAAATTATACATTGTAAATAACAATCTTGAATATCGGCTCCGTAAAGTGTTACACACGCCTGAGCCTAACAAATAAACGAACTAATTAAAAAAATTGATTGATTCATATGACTCATATGAAGGGACGAAAAACTCGGTGCAATATTCAAGGCACTACAACTTCCCCTGTGCAATGCATAATACTGTTATCAGGAGCATACACGAACAAGGTCATTTCGGGGTGAAGAAGATGAGAGAATAATTAATTCTGCAGGAATATTGGATCGACGGCTTGGCGACCAAATTGGAGAAATATATTTCATTTCCGCTGTTTTTCGTGTATTTTAGGTTCACAAAAATGGGAAGGAAGGAAAGATGGTTGCACCCTATTCCGAAAGACTAGGTGCCTTTATCGACACACCATATCGACTATCTTGGACCAGTTACGGCATCGGGGAAGCAATATCGTTAGATATTCTCGATCGTGGACGCATTCAGCAAATTTTGTCCGCCTGTAACGGATGAAGTTTTGAAAAAGTTAGACACACAAAAGTGCATATCTGACAATCCCAAACGCATTATCTCCGATAGAGGAACGGCTTTTTACTTTAACAGCCTTCGAAAACTACTGCGCTGCGGAAGGAATCGAACATCTAATCATACCACAGCTGTTCCACGCGGTAATGGGGTTTTTGTACCAGCATAAGCAATGCTATCGATTAACAGCACAGATCATTGGTACCGTCGTATAGGGGACCTACAATGATTCTTAAAGAATAGTTTACAGCATAGCTTCAATCGAAGACCTTTTGAACTGTGGTTTGGGACAAAAATGCGTGCGCCGGAGGACGTGAAACGTGCCGAGACTATCGAGCAGAAGTGGATAAGATTATTCGAGGAATCCAGGGAGCAATGCCGAATCGACGCCAGGAAAAATATCGATCGGGCTCAGCATTTTATTTGACCAGATTCGAAAGGACGCCATTGACTATGAAGTAGCAAACCCCTTGGTATGCAACCAATAGGTTTATAATGCAATCAAACCAAATTACTCCATTATTCCGAAAACGATATAACTCTTATTTTGATAATAATTGATATAAATGTAGAACGTAAACAAAAAAAACTCAACAAAACAATAAAAAAATTATTTTTGTTTTCAAAATACCTACGTTTATTATTAACGTACATAAACATGTTTAAAATAAACGTAACATGATTTTAAGTTCGAAGATCGATGCCACTTGGTTTAAACATGGAATATTTATAAAATAAAGCAGGTTTATGTTTGTGGCCAGAATCAACTAAGTTTATGTTTAAATTTAGCTGAAAGATGTTTGTTTCGACGGCCCTTTTTCAGCGTGTACTGTTGTTTATGCTTTTTAAGCACGATGCCGAAGGTATAGTTCTTGGGCGAAACAGAGCGGAGATTGATCATCGAATTGAAATAGCCAAGAGAATCAATAGAGGTAAAGCAGTGATAAGGAAGAAGAAAGATAAAAAATATGAAAAGTTTAATGCTTCGGAAATAAAGCAGGAACTTAACCTAACCATAACGAAGAAACGTGTTGGCCAAATGTCGCGAGGTTTACAAGAAAAAAGCCAAAAAAAATCTAATCTCATCCCGAAGCATATTCAAGCGAGATTGGATTATGGCAAACAGCACTACCGTAAATCGCAAGTCAGTCTTATCTGTAAAAAAAGTGAAAACGAGAAAACAACTTGTTTTCTCAGATATTTCTGTTTTAAGACGGATTTGGTATCCAAAAAAATAACTTGCTATGCTAATATATTGTCAGTAGAAAAATTGTATAAACTATTGATAACAATCATTTTCCAATAGAAATTCGAGTGTGGCTGACTTGCGATTATATTCTTCGCCCATTCGAAAAGCTATAGTAGCGGCTGAAATCGGACCAAAAGAAAATCTTCCCAGGCTCCCGGAACCAGATGCCGCTCAGAATGAACCGACGGACGATGCCTCACTTGAACCTGCAGAAGAGAACGACAACAGAGCAGCCGATAATCTGCCCGTGCTTCCCGATTCTTATGCAGAGAGCACCTGGAATAATCCCATGGATTCCGATGGAAGTTTTTTTTATGCCGCAAATGAAAAGAAAATGCGCAAAAGCAAACCAGCGGAAACATTCTCGGATTTTTCGGAAATAGTCGGAAGGGCCCAAGAAAACATGGAAGTCTTAAACATGCAGTTCGACGACTTTTTCAGCACAACAATAAACACTACCCAGTACGTGATCAATCAGTGCAAACCTCGGCCGTACATTGACAAAATTAATCACATGGCTTGGTTTTCCTAGAGAAACATCCAGGTTATGAACTGGCCTGCTCACAGTCCGGATCTGACTCTTATTTATGCTACAAACACGCGTAAGAGACGACTGGCGGAAAATTTCATCGGAAATGTTAGAAAATCTCATTGACTCAGTGCCAAAACGTAGTTATGAAACAATTCTGAAAAATGGTAAACCATCCAAATACTGTTATTTCTTGATTTAAATCGGGTTCAAAAATAAAATTTGATATGCGCTTACAGGAATTTCTTCCCAAAAAATGTGTTTAATCTATTGAAAACTATTGACAATATTGTCAATAGTTTACAATAGTTATATAACTAGAACCACTTATGGTGCAATTATCTTTTTATTTGAGTGCCTTTTGTTTGTCATATCCATGTTTTGCAAATATTCTTAAATGGGCCAAACGGTCAAAAAATGTATGTGTGCTTATAGGAATTTCCCTTACTGTAAAGTCAGTGCCATATTCGCTACTCTCTTACGCCATAGTGATTTTGAAATCCAGCTTCTTAAATAAGCTCGACCACCGAATATAAATGAAACAAGAATGTTAATGTCTATGTCATTCATCTATTACCATTTAAGACCGCAACACTGTAAAGCATAATTTTCAAACAGCCTCAAGCCAACACAACGGCCTGCTTTTCAAGAACCACCCAAAGAATATAACATTTATAAATCTTTCGTAACTCTACGTTAACAGTGCGGTTGGGTTTTAAACACCACTCTCTAAATATTGCAATTACAATTTTCTTCCTTTTTACCCGTGAAACCTAGCATAAAATTTCGCAAATAGAGACAATGTTTTACGATTGAAACATAGATAGACCCACGAAATTTACTTTGATCATCTTTTGCGGTAATAATTGCATAGAGGAGAGCTTCGAGTGATTTGCGTTTTAATTGTAGCTGTATACAAAGCAGGAAACGTTCTATAGAACTAAGTAGGAAATCTCTGATTGTTAGAAATTTAGGAAATCGAGAAAAACGCGGTACTTACGTCATTGCACTGGCCTCGGCAAACATAAGGCCGTTTTCGTCGGCAAACTTTTTCGCCTCTTCGTATGTCACCTCGCGGGTGCTCTCCAGATCAGATTTGTTGCCGATCAAAAATATCACAGTACTTGGATTAGTCAGATTGCGTGTGTCGGTAAGCCAACTCGACAGATGATTATAAGTAGATCTGTATTCGAAGCAAAGGAATAAGTATCATTAGGAAACAGCAAAAATGATCCAGCAAACCTCCGGGTAATATCATAGACCATCAGAGCACCGGCGGCTCCTCTGTAGTACGACCGAGTTACCGCTCGGAAACGTTCTTGTCCAGCAGTGTCCCATATCTGCAACTTGATCTTCTGCTTGTCTACCTCGATAATTCTGGTACCGAATTCGACGCCGATTGTATGCGGGCAACTTGCCATAACTGTGAAAAATTGTTCGGATTTAGTATTTGATATTGTGAGTCAGTAATACTTGTAAAACTTACACTTCTTCTCTGTGAACTGATGTAACAGACAACTCTTTCCTACACCCATATCTCCGATGATGATATATTTGAAGATGTAGGAATAATTATATGGACCCGCCGACATGTTGGACACTGTGAAGGTAGATAAAACTAAACTGTATAAGAAGAGCTACAATTCGCCTGGTATTAAAAACGCAATACATCTCTCCATAGTCCAATCGAAACCGTCGATAACACGATGAGATATTTCCTCCAAAACATACATCTTGAGTAGCAACTTTCGCAAAAAAAAAAAATCAATGAGCGCAACGTGGAAGGTGCAACGTATGGCACAAGTCTAAGTAGCTAAAATGTCTGCTATTCCGGCCAGAGCAGGTGTAAGTACGTAAGTACCACGAAGGAACCAAAAGCGATAAAACATTGTTCGAGTAAATCAACTAGCAGGTAGTCTCCGAAGGAATTGTTAAAATCGAATCGAATCCAACATTATGCCTCTATACGAATGGTGATTGGCACATTGTTTTGCATTTTATGAGCGCCAGAATTCTAGAACTGATAAGGCTAATAGCGCGCGAATCGAATACAATGCAATAAGAAAGCTTTCCCACGAGTACCATGAAAATAGGGTAAAATACGGTTCCGACGCTTCTTCACGAATTAAGGTAGGAATTGTTTAAGCCCTACTTTTTCATGAAAAGGGGCCATGTGCGAGGCAGCATTTTGAAAAAGCAAACTTTTATGACATCATTCACACCCCCTGACGATAACAGGTAAGGTTTCGTTGAAGTAGACTTTTCCCTATTAGTTATTTGTGATAAGAAATTGCCCATTTTCCTACTTGAGGCAGTTCTATTCCTGTGCTAGACGGTGATATTTGTGAAAACCAATACGAAGTTCGAGCCTGATAGGTACGGTTGGTACTTTAAAACTTGTTTATTGTGTTTGGTTTAAAAACTCAGAAGTAAAATCGGTAACCATCATATTGCCTATATTGTACTTCAATGTAGAGATCGATCTTCGCATGAATTTCAATTTATAAGTCACGAAAAATCATTTAATAATTGTCAATGTTTTCATGTAAAAGCTTTACAATCAGAAACTTGTGTTACAATCAAAAACTTTCAAACAACAAAATTTGCAAATGTTAACTTGCGACCCGTAACCATTGTATGATCTTGATAACAAACAATCGAGTTAGGTACGTAATTCGTTGAATAGGCATGATGGACGTAGATATGCATATAACATAATGCCCCCAACCCCGATGGCATACATGCGTCACCTTCTTTTGATGCATGAATAATTACCTACTTAGAAGAAAGTGACGACACTGAAATCTTGTTAAACATCGTAGCATCAAGTGTCTACTCTGTGCAATGTTCCGCAAAACTTACCTTTTATTTACTAAGCTTCCTAATGCAAATCAACCCGGAATGAAGAAGAATGGGGACCTTGTTCTTCGATATTGTGTCGATTTTCAGCAAGCAGCAGTGTGCCGAAGATGGGACTGACAACGAATGCCACCAAACCAACCAACAGACCAATAGCACAGAAAATACGGATGGGATCCGCCCGCTGTTTCACACCATTGGAATCGCACTCTATAGCTAATACCTATCGCACAACGATTATTCCGTGCTCAATCCTCCCAGCATACGGAGGCAAAGTTCAGCTTTTTCCGAGATTATTGGAAAAAATAGACACAAAAATATTGAACAATAACTTCTATCTCTCCCGCAATGAATACCAATATGGATGATTCAAAAACTTTTGACAGTTCCCTTTTGGTTGTTTCTTCGGTGTCTTCTCGCTCATCACACTAGAGTGAGTGAGAGGAGTGTACGAAGGAAAACAAAACATTTTTTATTAGCTTTGTTCAATGAAGCCCGCCTCAAGGGCAGGGCCTAATGCCATAGCTGTGTTGTTTAATTCACCAATTGCCTTTGATGAGTGAATTTGATGAGTTGCGCTGTCAGTTTTTGTATCGTATAGTTCAACCGTGACACACGATTCACGAGTGTGCTACACAGTTTTTGTTGCACATATTTTTGAGGGTGTGCGTGTATTGAAACAAATTAATTGCTTTCGTGCACACTCATACATGATAGTGGGAACTAAAAACAAAATCAAAATAAAATCAATTTGAAATCAACTTGGAGTAAATTTCTTGGTAACTTTGTTACAATCATATATGAGTTTATTTTTATTTCTTAATTCCATAGAACATAAAGAATTTGAAATATAGCAAAAAAATATTTTCATGAGTTGATATTGTTTCGTTTGGATTGAACATTATTTTTCAAAGCTGCACGCATAAAAATAGATATTTATTTCAAAAATAAATCACTTTGAATTCAAAGAAAAATCTTTTTGACTCAGGGCTTGAATTCAATTTTCTTTGAATCAAATATTAACGATATTAGTTTCAAAGCAATCATTTTTTTGTTCTAACAATCTAGCTTCCATACGACTGGATGTAGATTCAAAAATATTTTCATTTGATTCTAGCACATCGTTATTTGAATCAAATATTTTTTTTTTACTTTAATTATGTGCTTCTTTTTAAATCAAAACAAAAACGCTTTGACTCAAAATAAAATTGGATTTGTTTTAAGCCCAGTATCGACTTAAAAAGTAGAGAGGTAACGGAATTTTGTTCAATATTACCAAGCGGAATTTTCACAATTGATCTGCATGGAGCGAAATGTCACCTTAACTTGCGGAATAATCGAGCGGAATATTTTTCCGAAAGTAAGGTCGGTATCGAGTTCGAAAGAAATTTCTTTTTCTATCTCTATCTCCCATGTTAAATTCGAAAAATAAAATTGGAATTTGTAAGGATTCCACGCTAACTAATGGTAGCTGTCACTTTTACTTTCGGAAAAATATTCCGCTCGATTATTCCGTAAGTGAAGGTGACATTTCGTTTCATGCAGATCAATTGTCAAAATTCCGCTTGGTAATATTGAACAAAATTCCGTAAGCTCTCTACTTTTTAAGTCGATACTGTTTGTTCGAGCTTAGTGGGGCCCTTTTCAGCATTAATCCAACTTCAATGATGCACTAGACGTAATGCATATGCCCTATACATGCATGCCATTATAGCCTCGTGATTACTTGGGTAGTACGAAAAATAAAAAATCTCAGAATAAACCGAATTTGTCCCTCTAAACATAACCTCTTAGTTAATTTTAGTTAAAATTTATAAAAATCTTAAAATATTGCTACATATATAAAATATATTTGGTTATCTATAGTAAATAAGTTGTTGATACATGATCATTTGTATAAAATAACTCATAATAAAAATATTGACTAAATTTATTTTATTAATTTGTTAGATTTTGTTTTATTTATTATGTATTATTTTATTCATCATATTGAATTATATTTAATGTATTATATAAAATCACATGTTTATTAGTTTCACAGGAAATTATAAATTCTAGGAAATTTTTTTTTAGGAAACGGTACATTCGGAGTAAACCCAGGAGTTAATTTTTTGTTTAATGTAAACCAAGCATACAGAATTGGCAATTGTTTTAATTAGAATTTTTTAATTGGCAACAAATTTTGAGCCTAAAATATGTCTACAGGCAAAGTAAAAAGAAATGTAGTTTTTCTTTTGAAAATTTATAGATATAGATGATCAAACATTAAAAGCAGGAGTCCGATCAAAATTTATATAAAATTTGCGAAACAAATAGGAGGCAGTGAGTTCACTTTGGAGTGTTAAATTCCATTCCAGCAGAAATAATAAGGTTTTTCTTAAGTTTATTTCCATAGTTACTACTACAGTTTTTGCATAATTTGTCATGAAGACATTACACATTCATTTTCAAGAGACTTCTCTTGCGTCTTCTTAAGTAACATACCAAAACCGTGCTGCAACTGAAATCCCATCACCTTGAAGAAGAATACTTTAATTCAGCTGTTGGCACCGGTTCTTAATCAAATCACGTAGTCATCATGCTGTCCGTATTCTAATCTTTCTTATTGTCTATACTTTCACAATTCACAATATCCATGACAGATTTCATTGCAGTGCTTTCGTGTTCCTTCTTCTACTGGTTGTACACATCTTGTAGCTCTTCGTTTGTATCAACACTGGTATGCACCTGTAAAATATGATTTTTATGATTATCAACCAATTGAATAAAGAATCAATAAAAACAATTAACCTTGATAGTTTTAAGAATAATCATTGGATCACAGCAAGAATAACAACGATAACATCAACGCATAGCATAAAACATCATTTTTACTGAGAGCAGCACAATTCACTCCACTCCACTTCACCGGGAATTTGCTAACCACCGCCCAACGGTACATTCGTCGGAGAAAATCCACATGGCCGCAGTACTCTCTCCGTATCTCTTAACTTGCTCTTTGATTTTCTACAAAAAAGGTTAACAGCAACCATTAATGACACGTAATAAAATAAATAAAAATTACTTACAACTTCAAAAGCGCACAGTTTCAGGCACAACACTTTTTTCTCCACCAGCTTGATTTTGATCTTCTTAGAACTGTCAAAACAAACATTTGCCTTCTTCCTTTTGCTCCACTGCACAACTCAACAGCTCACCGTGATCCACCTTACGGTGGATTGATGAGTTGAATGATGGTTGCACGTGAGCTTTTATCGTGTAGCGCGACATCGCTGTGACATTTCCAGGCAAACTCATCAAAAAGCGATTGATGAGAAAAACAACAGCACTAAGTGCAATATGTTCTAATTGGAACATTTTGCACTAAAATACCACCATTATCGGAACGTTTACTCAATTAGCACATATTCTTTGGATATTACGAAATTAAACCACATATAACCAACAATCAATATGCAACTAGCGATTTGAAATTGGTTCACTGTTGTAGAACCCCTTGGTCCGAAGTACACCTTGAAGCCAGCACCTAACTATACATATTTGCGCCTTTGTTTTGATTTGCTGTGTTATTTTGACAGAATATTTGAGAGTGTGTTCGGGTGTGTTCATTATAAGGGGCGTATTATTAAGCTTTGGACCGAGCTTGGGACCGATGCTAGTACTGACTGAGCCAAGAAAAAAATCGTATTTGTTCGGGACCTACTGGTCTTAGAGTTAGTCTATGATATAACCATGTTTGAAAATTGGAAATATCATTCTTATCAACATGCGACCCTAGGAGTGGACAGGAAATTCGTCGTCAGCGCCGTCCATTGTTGCCGCGGCAGATTACCGAGCGCAACTCTCGGTGGATCAGATATCTGAATATTTCTGCCTTTCAGCGGCGATGATACTGGTGGTAATCACTACGGAGTAAATTGCGCATTGCTTACTATTTTTCGAAATGAAAATGATGAGCAAATTACCAGAGACCGACGCCAGTCATTCAATCCTCGAATGCACTTGGTTCGGTCTGCTAGTCGCGGTGGAGGAAGAAGCGCTTCGACTTCTTCACGCTCGATTAATTGTAGCGCATCAATGTCGTACCCGTTAGCTGAAATCAAAATTCATTAAAACTACTTTAATGAATATTTACAATTTGCTTACATACCTACAAACTCTTCGATGCCCGCCGCGGATAATCCAAACGATTTCAATAATTCTACCACTTCTTCGTCAACATAAAACTCTTCAACCAGGTCGTCGTCCAAGTCAACCGAGTGATCTGCCGCCGCCATGATATATTTTTTCCTTCGCTTTGTCGTTGAGTGCGGGTGGCAGCCACGAGGCTCAGTAGAGCTGCTATATGCCCTATTTAACCTTCCAGTATGAGTGATTCAACGATAAACATGGTTCAAATAATGACATGTATGCTTGATTTAAGCATTTAATGGTTGATGTTCAATAACGTTGATTCAAATGAAATATATGCTTGATGTAAACATCAAATCATTTTCAAACAACCATTTAAATTAACTATGTCAAGAATATCTTCGAAGCTTGGTATAACTATGGCAAAAGTTATATCAATCATGCATCATTTCTGTCCGTGCAGTAGGTCCTGAACAAATACGATTTTTTTCTTGGCTCAGTCAGTACTAGCACATCGGTCCCAAGCTCGGTCCCAAGCTTAATAATACGCCCCTAATAATGAACTCACACGAACACACTCTCAAATATTCTGTCAAAAAAAACAGCAAATCAAAACAAAGGCGCAAATATGTAAAGTTAGGTGTTGGCTTCAAGGTGTACTTCGGACCAAGGGGTTCTACAACAGTGAACCAATTTCAAATCGTTAGTTGCATATTGATTGTTGGCTGTACGTTGTATGTCTGTCCCAGGCATAATATTTTTACCCTCGAAAAGGTAGTTTCCACACGGTTGTTTGCGAAAACCCATTAATGGGTAAAAATTACCCATCTTCAAATAACATGCCTATCTGTCATAAAATAGGGGAATTTCTCAATCATGCAATGGGTAAAAAAATACCCATTAGAGGAAAACCCGTACAATAAAAAATCGGGTATATTTTTACACATTAATGGGTGAAAAAACAGTTCAAAACCCAAGCGTATCCGAAACATCAGCGCCGCTTGTTTAAGTTTTTTTTGTTTTATAAAACCTAAAATAATATATGAAACTATACACTCTCTGAACAACGCAAGTAAGACAAATAATATTTTTTGTATATAAGGAATCTAGAGCTTCAAAATTATGCTTCCAGATCGTCGATTGTAAAACTTTAACAATTGTTTTGTGTGCACGGAACATTGAGGAGCTTGTAAAGAAGAAATGCAGAAAATCTTTTTGCAGCAGACGAACTTCGCACAGCTCAAAACTGTAATTTTATTAATTAATAGGTTTATGTTTTATAATAATTTTGCTTACAACTTACATTTATGATTTTCTTCTTCAGCTTGAGTCGGCTGAACAAATTGTGATTAGGACGACTCCTATTGACCTATAACTAAACAATTTTTCTATCACCTATACTTTTAAACTCAGGATTATGAAAATACTCACGTGTACTTCAAAGTTTAATAGAAAACAAACTTTATGAATATTCGCCCGAATTATAAATTAAATTAAAAAAAAAACGTGTCTTCACGTTCGACCAATGAATTGAAATTAACTTTTTCTTCCTTTTTTCTTACAAAATCTTCTATTGATACCCGCTGTCAAGAGCAGTGTTCGCAGAAATCCCTAAGTTCACCTAGATTTGGAGTTGCTTCTCGTTGGCACTTTTCGGCAGGCCCGACGAAGGTTCTGTGCCCAGCGGTGGTGGTAACAACTCCCCCTCCCGTAACTCTGGTCCGTCTACAGGGATCTGATCAGATTTGCTCCTCAACTCCATCACCGCAAGCTTGGCAACTGCACGTCGATAAACTCCCTTGGCAGTTCGTACTATCGCTTGTCGTATTCTGCCATCAGTACCACGTATCACCTGCTGCACGATACCCCGGATCCAGGTTCTTCTGTTGTTCCCGTCGACTATGTAGACCAACTCTCCTTCTACAATAGGCTCCTGTTCGGTAAACCATTTAGTGCGGTGGTTAACCGTTGGTATATATTCCTTCAGCCACCTCTTCCATAGCATGTCCGCCAACTGTTGAGAACGCTTATAGTTATCCCGCAGTGCCTCAGCCGAGCATGTTGGAACATTGACCTCTTCACGTTCTCCATCAGGTAAACCTCGCAGAAAATGGTTCGGCGTAAGGGCGCTATCTATTTCGGGTGACTCCTGTGGCACATACGTCAGCGGTCGGGAATTTACCAGGTCTTCAGCTTCTGATAAAGCAGTTAACAGGATCTCGTCGGTCAGCTTGCCACCATTGTGTAGAACCTTTAGGGCCTCCTTTGCTGACCTCACCAACCGCTCCCATATACCGCCCATGTGTGGCGCTGCTGGTGGGTTGAAGCTCCAGCGAGTTCTAGCGTCAGTAAAGATGTCGGCGCACTCTAACTCGATGAAACGAACTTTATCGATCAACTCCTTACTTGCCGCTTGAAAATTTGTCCCGTTGTCGGAAAAAAATTCCAGTGGAGATCCTCTTCTGCAAATAAACCGTCTTATCGCCATGACGCAGGATTGGCTGCTCAGGCTGTGGGCCACTTCCAGGTGGATTGCCCTAGTCACCAGACACGTAAACAGACATATCCATCTCTTCTCAGAACGACGCCCTACCGTGACCAGCATTGGGCCGAAATAATCGATCCCCACGTAGCTGAAGGGGCGCAATTGAGGAGTGAGACGCTGCACCGGAAGAGGAGCCATCCTAGGAACCACCGGTCGACATTTATTTACTTTGCACCAGCCACAGTTCTTCATCACCTGTAATACCGCAGCTCGGATATTCTGCACGTAGAAACGCTGTCGCAGTTCATTTACCACCGTCTCCCGGTTCGCGTGGCCAAATTTGCTATGGTAATGTTGTAGAAGTTTCGATACGACGTCTTGCCCTTTGGGAAGTACAATTGGGAACCGCTGTTCAAATGGGATGAATTCAGCATGAGCAGATCTGCCTTCCATCCGAATTACGCCTTCAGCATCCAAAAATGGTGCAAGTCTGTAGAGTGGGCTAGATCGCTCAATGAGATGCCACTTCGTTTGAGGTAATTCACGATTCTTCAGCAATGTCTTCCTTTCATCTCCAAATCCTTCTTGCTGCGCCATTTTCCACAGGTAGTTCTCCGCGTTCCGGTATTCTTCGCGTTTGAGGGGAATCTTCTGCGCCGACACCGGTTCTCTTAGCAACCTTTCCAACTTAGACGTAGCTTGAAGTGTTTCTATTGGCTGATTCTTCCGTTTTCTTCGGCAATTGGAAATAAAACGATGCACGCAGGCCATGCTCCTCACCAGAGTCGTCCAGCGTGAGAATCGAGTGGTGTCCACCAATACTTGAGAAAAGGAAACTTCGTGGAACAGATGATATGCTCGCAGCTCTTCTTTCACGCCCGGCGCTGGTAGGTCACTTTGAAAATACTCCTGATCCATTTGGTATAAAATGTCGGGGCCACGTACCCACTCACCTCGGGTCTCCAACGGAGGCCCATTTTTTCCCCACTTCGTTAACACATCTGCAATATTATCCTTTGTGGAGACCCAGCCCCAATCAGTTGGGTTAGTGAGGCTCAAGATTTCTCCGATTCGGTATGCCACAAACTGTTTATACTTTCTATGGTCCGAACGGATCCATGAGAGCACCGTTGCGGAGTCGATGTGGAAGAAAACCCGTTTCACCTGCACAGAGTGATTAGTCTTCACAGCCGCGGATAGCCTTGCACCAAGAACTGCAGCGAGTAGCTCCATTCTCGGGATGGACATGTACTGCAGTGGCGCAACCTTCGATTTAGCCGATACAAGGGCAACTTTCGGTTGTCCGTTCTTTATTATCCTGAAGTAGGCAACGCACCCATAGGCGTCTTCACTTGCGTCTGCAAAAACATGGAGCTCGAGGTGTTGGTAGTCTGCCGGCTGCGCATGTAGGAAATAACACCGTGGAATTTTCATGGCTTGAACCTTTGGTAGCAAAGCGATCCACCGGACCCACTTCTTAGCCGAATCGTCGTCAATTATTTCGTCCCATGAACAACCATTCCTCCACAGGTCTTGGATAATTAATTTCCCAAAAACTGTGAATGAGGCCCACAAACCAAGAGGGTCATAGAAGCTCATGACGACACTTAACAGGATCCGTTTGGTTGGCAGCTTTCCTTCCGACATGAAATGTTGCAAATCTTCGCGCAAAACGGTGGCAAACACGAAGACATCTTCCAATGTGTTCCAGGACATACCTAATATCCTCTCCGTATGATTGGTCTTGTCGCTAGCGAAATGGATTACGTGAGTATCCGACTGTTCGCAGAAATGTTGTTGGAATTCCTCGTTATTGGATACCCAGTTTCGAATATGGAACCCCGCTTTGGAGTGGATAAACGCAACTTCCTCTGCTCGTTTGATGGCCTCGCGAGCTGTAAAAGTGGAATCCAAATAATCATCCACATAATGTTTAGATATAATAGCGTCCGCGGCATCCGGGAACTCCTTTGCATAATCATTTGCATTTCGATTTTTTATGTATTGGGCTGAGCAGGGTGAACTAGTTGAACCGAAGGTAGCGACGTCCATGACGTAGATTGTGGGAGGTCCGGACACGTTTGGCCGATACAAGAACCTTTGCGCTGCTTTGTCACTCGGTCGCATCAATAATTGGTGGTACATTTCAGCTATATCACCCCCAAAACCAACGGGACGCTCTCGGAAGGGGCATAATACCGATGGCAGACTGGATAGAAGATCTGGGCCTTTGAGCAACTCAGTGTTGAGTGACTTACCTTGGACGGATGCTGCCGCGTCCCAAACCAGACGGACCTTTCCTGGCTTTTTGGGATTGAGTACCACATTTAGGGGAAGATACCATACCTTCCCTGGTTGGGATTTCATCAGCTCGGTTTGTGTAGCGATGTGTGCGTAGCCTTTTCGGAGATATTCGCCTATTTGCCTCTCAACGTTCTGTTTCAGTTCCGGATTTTTCTCCAACTTCCGCTCCAAACTCTTCATGCGTTTCAGTGCCATCGGAAAGCTTTCTGGCAGTTGCGGTTCATCGTTCCGCCACAAAAGGCCAGTCTCGAAGCGCTCACCTACCCGGACAGTGGTTCGTTCTAGTAGCTCTCTGGCTCTACGGTTCTCTGCTGACTCCGGCAGCACCTTGACATCCAAACCGGACTCTTCCAGCGTAAAATGCTTTCGAAGAAGTTCTTGCAAATCTTGGTCTGTTGTTTCTATGGCAGTATGGTGAGCAGTGAACCCGGTGTTGGTGTTGTCGCAGCCTTGGGGACCGTAAATTGTCCATCCAAGCTTTGTGCGAACAGCGATAGGCTCTCCAGGATTGCCAATGCGTGACTCTAGAGGTGCATACACATGCAAATGTTTCAAACCAATGAGGATTTTCGGGGAACCATTTAAGCAATCCGCAACTGGTAGTCCACAAAGGTGTTTGAATCGGGCTACAACCTCAGCAAATCGAATTTTTTGTTCCGGGAGTTGAAGTTCTTGAACAGTGTGCACATTCCGTAGCAGAAATCGTTCCGTTGATCCACTCGCCGAAATAGATACATCGACGCATCTCGAATCTCGCTCCAGGCGGCTCATTCCTGCGGTCCACTTTACCAGAATTGGTTCCCATGTTCCTTTTAGTTTCAATTGTTCGGCGATTGTGCTCTCCATCAAAGAATAAGACGACCCTTCGTCTAAAAACGCGACCACGTCTCGAGTGCGCCCCTCATGGTGCAGCTTGATCGTAACTGTCCTGAAAATGACGGGGTGGTTTACCGAGTCATGCACGTTACAATTCGTTGATAGCGGCGCCAATGAATTCGGTGGATGGAGTGTGGAATGATGACGCTCTTTACAATTTCCGACGTTGCAGTGACCCTTGAAACGGCAGCGAAGCTGTCCATGTTCGTTTAGGCACAGCTGGCATATTTTCCACTTCTCTACGGTCTTCATCTTGTCATTAAAGGTCAATCTCTGAAAATCGTCACAGCTCCGAGTTCGGTGCTCCATACTGTTGCATCCACGACACGGTTTTCGAGTAGCTTGCTGACCCTCAACCTTCTGTTGACCAGTCCATTGGTGTGATGAATGTTCGACGCCAACGTGTGTATTGAGGAATCCTTCATGGTGATCTCTAGTCTTCGATCTTTTGTCCTTCTTGTCCCGGTTTGGGAGGCCATCGACGTGAAAATTGGTGTAGAGTGTTGCTTCTGTCGCCTCCGAAACGATTCCGGAGAGAAAATCCGAAAACGTGCTCAAATCTACTGCTGCGTTCAGCTGGCGTTTATAGCGGATCCATTCCATCTTGGTGCTGGGAGGCAATTTCTCTACCAATTCCGTTATAAGCATGGGGTTCACCAAATGATCAACTAACCCCGATGCTACTAAATGGTCACACAATTGTTGAACAACCATTCCGTAGCTGATAAACGTACCTAAACGATCAATTCTAGGTGGATCGGCTTTCCTTGCCTTTTGCAGAAGGGAATGCAGCAATTGTTCCGGCCGACCGTAAAGGAGCCGGAGCGTTTCGATAACCTTTGGCACCGATTCTGGCAACAGCAGCCTGCTCCTCACTGCTTCCAATGCTGGCCCTCGAATGCTCTCCTGAAGCCTTCCGAGATTTTCAAGGTCGGTCCAGTTGCATGCAGCATTTCCGTTATTGAAGCTGCTTATAAACAACGGCCACTCTTCTGGCCGACCAGTAAACACCGGCAGCTTTGCAAAAGGACCCTTCCTTGCAGCTATTTGTGCTCTTGTTAGCTCTGGTTCTCCTTGTTGCTGGTTCGGAATTTCGTATTGAATGCCACTCGGGTTCGAAAAAGTTACATTCATGTTCGCGACGGAGGCGGGCGGTGGATGGAACATCGAGTTAGAATGCATCGGCAGAGGCGGTAAATCAAGCTTCGCAGTTGGCACTTGGGAATCCTTGCGCGGTGTTGTTCCTTCTGGAACCTTCTCGAGAATCTGTCGCTGGTGATTGCTGGTACGCAGTTGAGACGCTGCTTCTTTGGGCGTAGAGCATTTTGGAAAAGCTCCGCGATAATCAGAAACTGTTTTTTTTTTCCTGACTCGGAAAATTGAACTTCTCCCTCCACGCATCATCCAAATCCGTATCTGCCTGCAACTGATTGGGCCGAGCATTGGGCACCATTTCACCAACCTCAACACCTACCTTCTCGTCTGGGGTTTCCATCCTACACTCGAATTCCTTATACAAGTCGCTTTTCAATTTGTTGAATTGTGCTTCCGCTGCCTTTTTTATCTGGAGCATTTCCCTTTCTAGTCGAATCTGCAATTCCATCTTCTCCTTTTCCCGCTGTAGCTGTCGCTCGAACTTCACCCTCATTTGTCGCAGCTCTTCTTGGTGCTGCAATTCAGCTTCTTCCTGCTCCGAGTTTGGGTGTTGCTCGTTTTCCGACGACTTTTTAGCGGAATTCGGATCGGTAGAATTGACAGGATCTTTGGCAGAGAAATCCGAAATATCCACGATTGTGCCATCACGCTGCGAAGGTTTATCACCTGTGCCTTTCTTCGAGCACACTTTGCATATCCACGGATGGTTTTCTATCTCGGCTGTTACCTTTGCGCACATAAAGTGAAACCACTTTTCACACTTCTCGCAGCAAACCATATTATCTGCGTGATTTGGTTGACCGCAAAGTGCACAGTCATACTGGGTACTTTCGAGGTTAGGCTCAGTTTCACTGGGTGACGACATCATAAATTTTTGAGAAATTTGTTCAGGCCGAAATGCAGAAAATCTTTTTGCAGCAGACGAACTTCGCACAGCTCAAAACTGTAATTTTATTAATTAATAGGTTTATGTTTTATAATAATTTTGCTTACAACTTACATTTATGATTTTCTTCTTCAGCTTGAGTCGGCTGAACAAATTGTGATTAGGACGACTCCTATTGACCTATAACTAAACAATTTTTCTATCACCTATAGCTTTAAACTCAGGATTATGAAAATACTCACGTGTACTTCAAAGTTTAATAGACAACAAACTTTATAAATACTCGCCCGAATTATAAATTAACTTCAAAAAACGTGTCTTCACTTTCGACCAATGAATTGAAATTTACTTTTTCTTCCTTTTTTCTTACAAAATCTTCTATTGATACCCGCTGTCAAGAGCAGTGTTCGCAGAAATCCCTAAGTTCACCTAGATTTGGAGTTGCTTCTCGTTGGCACTTTTCGGCAGGCCCGACGAAGGTTCTGTGCCCAGCGGTGGTGGTAACACTCGATGTAATCGACTCCTTTGATCTGCGAAAATCCTTTGATTACCAACCGCGCTTTGTATCGCTCGACTGTACCATCTGCCTTGGTCTTCAGTTTATACACCCACTTTGATTTCAAAGCCTTCCGGTTTGCCGGCAGTTCGGTGAGTTCCCACGTGCGGTTATCATTCAGGGATTTCATCTCTGCATTCATCGCTTTCAGCCATTGACTACTATCATCGCGCTGCAACACCTCTGTATATGATTGCGGATCGACGTTACCATATACCTGAGACGGGGAAATGCTTTGAGAGACAGCATTGAAGCTTAATTCAAAATCTTTGTACTTGCCTGGAGTATGGCGCTCCCTTTAGTTGCGGAGGGAGCGCTGCTTCTGCTGCATCTGGTAGCAGCTCTTCATCACTACTAACACTCCCCGGTACTATCGTGTCTGCATAGCGATGCTCGACATCCGAATCGAAGTCTGTCCCTGCCATTCGAAACTGTAGTACTTCTGGTTCGGAAGATGTTGACTGTTCTTCATTGTTGCCTTCATCCAAGAACATAACATCACGACTCACATATATTCGCTTGGTTCTTGGATTGTAGACTCGGTAACCTTTTGATCCGACTCCATACCCGACGAAAATACCTTCTTCCGATTTTGAGTCCCATTTCTTCCTGCGCACCTTTGGAATGTAAGTCATCACTCTCGTTCCGAATACATGCAGATTCGACACATCCGGCTTCATTCCGCAAAATCGTTCTTCTGGAGTTACTCGAAGCCCCTTTGTCGGGGAACGATTGACGAGATAGCACGCTGTTCCAACTGCTTCTGCCCAAAATGATTTGTCCAGCCCGGCATCGAAAAGAAGACAAAGAGCACGCTCCTCAAGAGTCCGGTTCATGCGTTCGGCTAAACCATTTTGTTCAGGGTTATACGGTACGGTGGTTTCTTGCTGGATGCCACATTGCCGCAAATACTGCTTCATATCATTATTTACATACTCCGTGCCGTTATCACTCCTCAGCCGCTTCACTCGCTTGCCAGTTTGAGTTTCCACATACGCTTGAAAGTCCTTGAAGCATTCCAGTACTTCGGTCTTTGATCGAATGAAATAAACGAAACATTTTCTGCTGCAGTCGTCGATGAATGTGAGAAAATATTTGCTTCCACCGAGGGACATCGTTTCCATAGGACCGCACAAATCGCTGTGCACAAGTTCCAACACAACTGTTGATCTACTCCTTTTGGATTTGAACGGTTGACGGTGATGTTTTCCTTCCAAGCAACGCACGCAAGCCGGTAAAGTTGTTTCACTAAACTGCACACCTGTAACCATACCTCGAAGCTGTTTCAAGCTGTGCACGTTTAGATGCCCCATGCGACGGTGCCACAATGCGATGTCTTCTTTCGGTTTCGTCATACAAGAAACATATGCTTCATTCTGGCGGAGTCGGTACAAGCCACCTTGCTGCATACCGACAGCCACTACGTTGCCAGTCTGGTCGAGAACTTCACACATATCTTTGGTGAAGACAACACGTTTACCACGACTGCAAATTTTATGCACTGATAGTAGGTTCATGGCAAGTTCCGGAATGCAAAGTACATCCAAAACGTCAATCACTTCCGTTGAACCGCCTACATTTGCTTCGATCGACACATTGCCCTTGGCAACCACCGGTGTCTCCATGCTGTTAGCAACTACGACACTGTCACTAACCACTTTTGTCTCTTTTAGAATCTTCATTTCTCTGCACATGTGGGACGACGTACCTGAATCGAAGATCCACTCATCCGCATGGCTACGTTGATGCTGAGCCACGAAGGCAGTGTTCCTATCAAACTTCTTCGAAGACTGCTGGTTTCCTCTTCTATGGCCGTGTTGCTCCGGCTTGACTTCTCGCTGGCATTCCGAGGCGTAATGACCCATTTGCTTGCACCGGAAACATTTCACATGCGTTTTGTCCGGTTTCGTTGGTTTACCTTTCGCTTTGGATTGGCTATAGAAAGCTCGTCCGGAATCACTTCCTGTAGATTCATCAGGCCACTTGACATACTGCAAAATCTTTGCCCGTATCGTGTCCGCTCGCATCTGGATTCCTGATGCTTCCAGACCCATAATCATGGGTTCGTAGGTCTTCGGCAAACCCATCAGTAAGATGCTTGACATCCATCGATCGTTCACTTCGAAGCCAATCTCCGATAATTTGTGCCTCGTGGACATCAGAAGGTTCACATATTCCTCCACCGTAGCACAGTCAACGAGCTTTACTCCAGTCAGCTGCCGAAGTAGTCCGAACTCCCGAATGTATCCGCTGTCTTGGAATGCCGCCTTTAAACTGTCCCATGCGTCTTTGGCCGTTACTGCATTCTGAACTAGGCTGTAGTTCATCGGATCAATGCTCAAACAAATGGTTGCTAGTGCACGTTCCGAAAGCTCGTCCGATGGATTCTCCGTTTTTATGGCTGCCCACGTACCTTCTCGAATCATTACCATCTTAATCGCGAAGGCCCAGGAGCTATAGTTTTCCTGGCCACGCAATCGCTCCGCCAAGGGCAGAGAAACACTACCTCCTGCTGGTAGAATTCTGGTTGGTCCATTGAAATTCGCACGCTGGTTTCCTACTGCTGCACTTGATCCGGTCGTAATTTCGACACCTGGAACTTCACCTGCATTACCACCGTTGGAACCACGTTCTGGAGATCTCCGAACCGACATTTCTTCTGCTTATCGAATCTTGAAAAAAATTTCTTCAAATGTTTGCCTGTTGCTATGGTGCCAGACTGGGCCCATAACCTAATGGAAAGACGTCTGGTTGCAACAGTTAGACAAACTAGAATAGTTTATTTCTTCATTAATTATACAAGGGTTACTATGACTAACAAGATTTTAAGTTGAAAAAGGGGGGAGAAAGGAAAGATTTAAAAAGGGGGGTTTGTGGGATGGAATGGAGGTGGGGGCGGTTTTTGTTTGTTGGGTGGGGGGGTGGGGGTGGGGGGGGGGGGGAGAAGGGAGGGTTTAAAAGAATAGTAGAAAAGGGGAAAAAAAGGAGGAAGAGGTATGAGGATGGGGGGGGGGGGGGGGGGGGTGTGGGGTGGGGGGGGAGGGAGTGGGGGGGGAAGTTAGTGGGGGGGGGGGTGGGGGGGTGGGAAGAAGTTAGATGTTCCTGAGATTCCTGGTGAACCATCCCACGAAACGGAAATTGAATTCCAAGACATCGAGTTCCTTGCCAGTCCGTTCAATCATGAATTGACTGAGGATGTAACGGAAGAAAAAGCGTCCATTAATTTTCACTTTTCTACGAACCTGCTTCGCTTGCTTCAAAACAAACGATTGACAGTCAAGCGAGCCTGAAGCAGTGTGTGTGTGTGTTCATTCACTGAAATGGGCAAAGCGGCCGTCAGATTGCGCTAGTGTTTTAACGTATCTAAATTTAAATTTATGACGATGTATTGTAAGGCAATTTGTTCTTAGTGTTACGTCTGTTTGTCTGTGGTTTAGTCACCGCTCTCTTTCTGGCAGATGCAGAGGAATGATGGTTTATTTTCCTCCAAATGATGCTTATACTCCTTTGATCTAAATGGCACTGTAGTGTGCGTGCGTTAAACGTCACTAAGCCTAATATCTGATCTTTTACAAAAATCGGAATAAAAAATGATAGGATCTGATCAAAACAAACGCAAACAGTGTTATGTGTACGGTGATCGAAATGTACTGCTTGAAGATGGCAAAAGTTCAGCTCAGCACTGTCGTGTATGATTATCTGCCGCTTTAGGTACAGGAACGGGTGGATAAGACCGAAATCCCAGCCCAGCTCGATCACTCGTTGAAGCAGTTGGATCTTGCGGCACTTCGATACGAAACAAGTAAAAATTGTGCTGGTAAAGGATCCGGAACAGCATTTAAGTTTCATCGACTCTCCGGAATTCCCAACGAGAGAATAAAGTAATTCCTAAACATTAGTTCCAATTATTGCTTTATCAAACACCTTCCACTTTCAGCCATCTGTTGCTCTCCAAACGGGTAGTTCATTGTGAGCGTTTTGTCGGCCAGCCGATCACTTTCAACCGGTGATTGCCTACACATTGTCATTGTCCCCATCACAAAAGAACTCGATCGGTTTCAGTTTTCACTCAAGGTAAACTGCATAATCTGTGTCCCCTCGCCAATAACACCTTTGGATACCCCATTAAACATGTATCATACAGGAACGATTTTATAGATGGTGTGACCATACCACTTACAGTTGGGATGATACCCCGAATTGGTGGTAAGGCACTTCTTATGATTATTGATATGAGCCAGTATCGACTTAAAAAGAAAAGAGGTTACGGAATGTTGTTCAATATTACCAAGCGGAATTTTGTCAATTGATCTGCATGGAACGAAATGTCACCTTCACTTAAGGTTGGTATCGTGTTCGAAAGAAATTTCTTTTTCTATCCCAAACCCATGTTAAATTCCGTTTACTGAAAAGGAAAAGCAAAGAATCGAAAAGAAATGTCTGCAGAAGTATCCCCCTGAAAAGAACGAAAAATCAAATTGGAATTTGTAAGGTTTCCACGTGAACTGATGGGAGCTGCCACGTTACTTTCGGAAAAATATTCCGCTCGATTATTTCGTAAGTGAACATGACATTCCGTTCCATGCAGATCAATTGTCAAAATTCCGCTTGGTAATATTGAACAAAATTCCGTACTCTCTCTACTTTTTAAGTCGATACTGGCCTTTACGAAATAATCGAAAACTAATGCAGATAATAGTTATTTCAGCTACACAGAGAGGAATTTTATAGTCAATTATACCATTTTTGGGGGTTAGGATGACTATTGCAGTATAGTGATTTTGGACCGACTATGATCATGGTCAAAACGACCATTAAAAATATTTGATCCAACATTTGCCATGATATCGGAATAGTCCTTGTTACCATAATCATAGTCAAAAATGCCATGAACGTGGTGAATGCGACCATTTTCAAGGTTATTGTAACCATTATATGCGATAGTCATCTTGACCATGATTTAATTGTCGGTACAACGATGAAATTTTTCTCAGAGTAGATATTTATATTACATGGTTGCTATCTAACACCCCGTTCACACTACAACTTATATTACGTGATATAGACTATCTTGATATCAGCATCAATACATCTAGTTTTCACTGGAAATAATGTGCATGGCATTTGATATCAAGATACTCTATATCAAGTAATATAGGTTGTAGTGCGAACGGGGTGTAAAATACATAGCAACGAAATGACGTTGCATTTTCATGGATTGCTTCAACACTACTTTCATTAAAAACTGGTCCCTTAAACAAAGGATAAATCCCTCCTTAATAAGAGGGGGGTCGTTCTTTCTGTGGGGGGGGTGAGGGTTTGGGGAAATTTTCTTTTTTTCTTCTTTCTTTTCTTTGTTTATTAAAAGAGATATGTTGGTTTGAAAGATTATGGGAGTGGGATAGATCCTCTTTTCTTATTTTTTTATATTTATTTGTGAGCCGTGGGGCGTTTTTTTGAATTTTTTAAATTCATAACTCCCTCTGGCGCAAAGAGGATTTTTGTGGGGTGTGTTGTGTGGTGTGTGTTGTGGTTTTTTTTCGCGGCGCTGGGCGCGGCGGGCCGTAACGAAGAGCAACAAAGAAAGGAAAGGCGCGATGGGGAGGGGGGTGGTGTTTTAGTTTGTATTTTCTTGTTTTGTTTTTCTTTGTCGGTGTGGTTCTTTGGCGGAAGAATGGGTGGGGGTGTTGGGGTCTGGGGTCTGGGGTTGGGGGCGGGGGGGGGGAAATGTGAAGGGAATGGTGCGTTGTGGGGTGTGGGGGGGGGTGTGGGGGTGGGCTGCGTTCGTTCGATTTTGTCGAGAGGTATCGAGAAAATAAAGGCAAAGGCCACATCGCGTATCGAAAATAGTGGAGAAAATTCTCGTTAACATTTCGCATGGGTGGGAAAAACGACTGATAGTTAAGTAAATTGACCGAACAAGACCGTGAATCGCAGGTGAAAGGTGCAGAAAAGAAAATAATCACCTCTTGGGTGACACCATCGTGAGCAGGACCAGCAGCAGGAAAAAGTAATAAGAACAGACGACACAGTGTTGGAGCACAAAAGAAAAATAAGAAGCAACAGCACAGTGTCCCCACATATTGAGTACACTGCGGGAGTGTGTGCGTGCGTTCGTCGCAGTTGTGTGTGTACGCGCGGCCTCGAAGTGAAAAATAATGAGTCGCCATGAAGGTAAAGAAAAAGAGGTCTTATTTTTGTACTTTTTCCTAGGTACATTTTCCTAGATGCAATGAACTTTGTTTTTCCTGAAAAATTTGTTAATATTCATTTTATGAAATGTTCTATCTTCATTTATGCATAACAAGATATATGTTTGGGATTATGGTGCATATAATCTTAGTTTAAAAGTATCTTCCTGGCAAGGACACGGACCAAGAAGGAGCGGAGGCACCTACAAAAGCTGCAAAATAGTAGTTTGTTCTTCTTGTCTACAACGCACTATAGGCCGCATGTTGAAATTTCGCGGCAAAATTAAGAAAAATGTCCTTGGACCAATCGGTATTCTGTTGTAACCTTATTTGTAGATTAAAGGAGCAATTCATAAACGATATTTTGTAAACAATTGGTTTCCTTGTAAATTCCTCTAGTTCAAAAAACTCGAATCTGGAAAATAACTACATTATCAGATAGAGGCATGTGTTTTTTACCTGTAATAATAATTTTCAGGAGCTAGGCTTTATTCCAATGACCGGTAATTGCAGGCAACGTTTACAAAATTTACCTACGCCCCAATCTGTTACTATAACATTATTTTTTTTGAGACTATATATTAGAAATAATGGAATTTTAAGAGAAAATCTTAAAAAAAGGAATGTCTGCCATAATTTTATTGTAAAAATTATTGAATAAAGTTGTAGAAAAACATTCCCACCAATAATAAATTTCCTAATTTCTCCATCCTGTAAGATGGAATTGTTACTAAAGAAAAAATGTTGCTCTAGATATTCCTTGATAACGATTTTGTTTTTTTCGAGTCTTAGGGGGATCTACCTATGCTAGGCAAGCTAAACAGAGTCCACCCTTTAGGAATATTTTCGCAGCGTCCTGCACACATTTGACGTTTTTGTTTGTTTACATGCATTTGCTCCGTAACCCTCTATCAATTACAATCGACGGAATTATCCTTAGTGCTTCTATAAAACGTCAAACTTCGCAAGTGAGTGCAACTATTATCAGCAGCTTCTTATCTTTTTGGCTATTGGCCCCTTTGAAATGCGTATAAAAAAATGTTCTGTTATAGGCAACGAAAACAGCAGCATTCGAATGCATGTGGTTTATTTGATGTAAAATTTAGCTTAATGGCTTAATGGTTCACTATTTGAAAGATAATCAAATTAGGGGGCGACCCCGGCGTAGTGGTTAACATCCATACCTCTCACGCTAAAGTCACGAGTTCGAATCTCACCCCCGGACAAGTTACGAAAATACCCAAAAGAGGTACTTGAGTGACTACGACAGGAGATGAACCAGCCCCGAGGCTGAAAATCTCGATAATCAGGATAAAAAAAAAAAAAAGGTAATCTAATTAAAGATAGATAACCCAGATATCATATGAATATATAAGTGCCTTGATGGAGGAATATACCGAATTGAAGGTTGATATTCTCAATCAACATTGTCAAACCCAACATTTTAGCAACTATTTTTTTTGCGGATTGAATTGAATCCCGCTTGAATTTGTTAACGAATCAAACTGAAGATTGAATTCAGAGCGTTCCTTGTTCTGCATTATAAGGCAACGTCTTCCTGAAGTTAAAATGAATGTGTTCAAAGAAAATTCCAGCTCATTTTTTTAAAACTTCTGCGCAAAATTAGACTATTAGCTGATGACTAATCAGCCAATCGGATCCAATCCTTCTTTCTGATAATTATCCTGATCAGAATTCTTAGCGGATATTACTCAAGTTGTTAGTTGTATTTGGTATTAAGACAAATTTTGCTGTGAAATCTGGGCTAAGTTCACATGATTCCAGATAATCAATTATTTATTCTCAGTATTTTGACCTTTCTGAGATCTTTGTTCAACATTTTGATGTAGAGGACCAATCTCCATCAATTCGAGTATTATGACCAAATTTTACGTGGAATAGTGATTGAATCAGACTCAAGATTGAATTTGGCATCTTATGCCAAATGTCTTTCTTTGTGTCTTTCTCAGGGTTATGAGTTAGTTTTGGAACCGATTCATAACAAATCAATGTAATAGAGCGACTGCACTGACTTATCGATCCACCTCTAATCTCGGATATGTGATTTGGTCGCCTTTCTTATGCGTTCCATGACATGATGAGCCGTATTCACGCTTAAATCTAGCTAGACAGATACTCGAACCATCGACGTTACCATTGCCTAACATCCCACTGCGGGGTAGGTCAAGGCACGGACGAATCCGCCACCTAAACAGGCAAAAGTAACGTGATAGATCGCGCTCATGTACCACTGATAGCTTGTGATAGTTTCTAGCGGTTTTTTTGTACACACTCTGTTTTGATGCGGAGGGTACAGCTATAACAATTATAGTATGTAAAATCCCATAACGGGGGAGCCCATTACCCATACTGGTGGGGATCAGTATCACAACACTTTACGGTCTTTCTCTCCGATGTCGCTAAGTCAGAGATGTCGAGAGAAAGAAAAACTGAGTAAAAATCAGACGTTTTGTATAAAAACAACCCCAAAAGGAGAGGGTTCCTCTCCCATGTACGCATCAAAACAGAGTGTGTACAAACTACCGCTAGAAACTATCACAAGCTATCATAGGTACATGAGCGGGATCTATCACGTTACTATTGCCTGTTGAGGTGGCGGATTCGTCCGTGCCTTGACCTACCCCGCAGTGGGATGTTAGGCAATGGTAAATGTCCATGGTTCGAGTACTACTTTTCCCATGCCCTTTCGCTCAATTTTCAATACTACTATTCAATTTTCAACCTACCGTACACCTACGGAACTTTCAACACTTACTCTTCATATCTTTCATTCTAGCAAACATTACTGTCCACTCTTGGTGCCTCATGATGATGAGCGGACATCTCCTTCTACACCATAGTTTATAGTTTTACCTTTTAAGCAACAGTAGATGTACTAATTTGGTGTTTTTTTTTTGGGTTTGGGGTTTTTAAAAACGGAGTTTTTTTTTAACTGGGGGAATATTGTATTAGGGGGTAAAAATTTAAAATTTTATTGCATAAAGATTATCTCGTAATATACCAAGCAATGCCTAGTGAATTCCAGAAATCAAGAACGGTATAATTTAAAACAAATAAACTAAAAAGGAGTGCGTTCAATTAATGTGCTCTATACTTTTAATATTTTGTTTTTACTTCTCTGATATTGTATTAATCTTCCCCACAACTTAAATTTCGGTTTCCTCACCACATGCCAGTGAAAACTCCAGTTTTTTTTTTTTTTTTTTTTTTTTTAACTCTTTATTTGTTCCAAATTTATTCATATTTACATTTCATGTTAATCTAGGTGCTCCAGCTACTACCGTAACGTATCAACCTTAATTGTTAAAATATGTACCTAATTTTGTTTACATTGTTTATGCCTTAGCAGTTCAGTATTTTGAACAGGTTTTTATTCCTGCGTGTCAGTATAACAATAATAATCTTAAAACTAAAAACAAACTAAAATTAATCTTAACTAAGCATAAAGGGAATTAATCATTGCAATAGAAGATTGCAACGATTTTTGTCTGAAATTATTAATTATTTTGTTGGACATTTGTTCTAAAGTCTCAACATTCGAAATTCTATGTAATTCAATAGTACTGAACCAGGGTGGCAGCTTCAAAATCATTTTCAGAACTTTGTTCTGAATCCTTTGAAGTGTTTTTTTCCTAGTAGCACAACAACTAGACCATATTGGCACAGCATAAAGCATGGCCGGTCTAAAAATTTGTTTGAATATTAGAAGTTTGTTCTTCAAACAAAGTTTGGATTTTCTGTTTATAAGAGGATATAAACATTTTATATATTTATTACATTTGGCTTGAATGCCTTCAATGTGATTTTTAAAATTTAATTTTTGATCAAGTAATAGACCAAGGTATTTCACTTCGCTTGACCAGGAAATTGGAACACCGCTCATAGTAACGATGTGACTACTACTAGGTTTCAAAAAAGAAGCTCTAGCTTTATGTGGGAATATTATTAGTTGAGTTTTGGAAGCGTTGGGAGAAATCTTCCATTTCTGTAAATAAGAAGAGAAAATGTCCAAACTTTTCTGTAGCCTCCCGAAAAAGACACGAAGTTTTTTCTTTTTGGGGGGGAGGCCTGTGTGTTATGAAAAAAAGGATTTCTGACACCCCAGTGGGAAAAAAGAGGGGGGGTGGGAAAAAAAAATATAGTATCGGCCCAAGAATGCTACCCTGAGGAACTCCAGCTCTAACAGGTAGTCGATCAGATTTGGAATTCTGATAATTTACCTGCAGAGTTCTGTCAGTTAAATAATTTTGAATTAATTTTATAATATAGAGCGGAAAATTAAAGTTTTTCAATTTAGCAATCAAACCTTCATGCCAAACACTGTCGAATGCTTTTTCTATGTCTAGAAGAGCAACTCCAGTTGAGCAGCCTTCAGATTTGTTTGAACGAATTAAATTAGTAACTCTCAAAAGTTGATGAGTAGTTGAATGGCCATGGCGAAATCCAAATTGCTCATCTGCAAAAATTGAGTTTGTATTGATGTGAAGCATCATTCTATTCAAAATTAGCTTTTCAAAAAGTTTACTGATTGAAGGAAGTAAACTTATTGGTCTGTAGCTAGAAGCTTCAGCTGGATTTTTCTCGGGCTTCAAAATTGGAACAACTTTGGCATTTTTCCATTTGCCAGGAAAGTATGACAAATGAAAACTTTTATTAAATAATTTTACCATGAAAGACAATGTACTCACTGGGAGTTTTTTGATGAGTATATAGAAAATTCCATCATCACCAGGAGCCTTCATATTTTTTAACTTTTTAGTTATAGTTTTTACTTCATCCAAATCAGTACCCCAGGATTCATCAAAAATATTTTCCCTTGAGGAAATATTCAGATAATCAAGAGAAACCTGATTCTCAATAGGACTAGTAAGACCCAAACTGAAATTATGGGAACTCTCAAACTGCTCAGCAAGTTTTTGAGCTTTTTCCACATTTGTTAGCAATATTTTATCACCTTCTTTGAGCGTTGGAATAGGCTTTTGAGGTTTCTTTAAAATTTTGGAGAGTTTCCAAAAAGGTTTGGAACTCGGCTCTAATTTTGACACATTATTTTCGAATTGTTTGTTCCTCAGGGCAGAGAAGCGTTTTTTAATTTGTTTTTGCAAATCTCGCCAGATAACTTTCATGGCGGGATCGCGTGTTCTTTGATATTGTCTTCTACGGATATTTTTCAGACGGATCAAAAGCTGAAGATCGTCGTCTATTATAATTGTATTGAACTTTACCTCGCATTTTGGAACTGAGACAGCTCTTGCTTCAACTATGGAAGTTGTCAGAGAGTCAAGAGCATTATCGATATCATTTTTAGTTTCCAAAGGAATATTAGGATCAAAGTTATATTCCATGAATGTTTGATATTGGTTCCAATCAGCTCTATGATAATTGAAAGTAGAACTGTTGGGATTAGAAATTATTTCTTGAGATATTTCAAAAGTTACAGGAAGGTGATCCGAACCGAAGTCAGCATGGGTAACCAATTGGCTACAAAGTTGACATGAATCAGTTAAGACCAAATCAATAGTTGAGGGATTTCTGGCAGAAGAAAAGCAAGTTGGGCTGTTTGGGTATTGGATAGTGTAATAACCCGCAGAACAATTATCAAATAGTATATTACCATTGGAATTACTTTGAGCATTATTCCACGATCGGTGTTTTGCATTAAAATCACCAATAATGAAGAATTTTGACCTATTACGGGTAAGCTTCTGTAGGTCACCCTTGAGAAGATTCTTTTGCTGACCTACGCATTGGAATGGTAAATAGGCAGCTAATAGTGTAAGTTGACCAAATTTTGTTTCAACAGAAACCCCCAAAGTTTCAAAAACTTTGGTATCAAATGAAGAAAGAATTTGATGTTTGATACGCCTATGAACAATTATGGCAACGCCACCACCTGGACTTTCAAGACGATCATTGCGGTGTACGAAATAATTAGGATCCCTTTTTATTTTATCACCTGGTTTAAGAAAAGTTTCAGTTACAACGGCAATATGCACGTTATGAACTCGTAAAAAGTTAAACAGCTCGTCTTCATTATTTTTAAGAGATCGAGCATTCCAATTTAAAATATTCAGTGTCTTAATACCCATTGCTGAATTTCAGGGTCATGACAATATTGTTTGCAAATTTTATACCAGTTTGAATTGCATCAAACATGGAGTTTGTATTTAACATTCCATTAATCATATCGATTAATGATTTCTGTAAAAAATCCATTTTTGGAGCGGTTATGCTACCTAAGTCAAAATCTTCAACATTTCTGGTAGAATTTTGGTTTCTACCGGCTGTAACGGCAGCGTAGGAAGCTCCATTACCTTGCTGTACATTGCTACCAGCAGGTAAGAATTGAGCATTGAAAACTTGTGCTCTGTTTGTACTTACGGGTACATTTGTACTTCGCTGACCATTGTTAACAGCAGATAGCAGTGGAAAATTTGACGGTTGGGCATTGATCGTACCTTCCGGTACGAATGTTGGATTTCCTCCTCGATGACCGTTGTTAACAGCCGAGGAATAATTACCTGGTCGGGAACGTGAAGCGGTCCCTACCTGATGCTTAGCACGAGAATTCAAGATCGCTTTGCGAGTCTTGCATTCCCAAAAATTGGATTTGTGGTTTCCACCACAATTCGCACATTTAAAATTTTTGGGATCCTTCACAGGACAGTTGTCCTTGGCGTGAGAGGAATCGCCACAATGCATGCATTTGGCATCCATGTGACAATTTTTTGTCCCGTGACCCCATCCCTGGCATTTACGGCACTGGGTGAGGTGTTGAGAATTTCCTCCAGTCTTCCTGAAGTGTTCCCACTTCACTCTGACATGGAGCATAAGGCTGGCTTTTTCCAATGCCTTGAGGTTATTCAGTTCATTTGATTTAAAATGAACTAAATAAAAATCGTTAGAAATCCCATTGCGAGAATCGCCAGGTTGGGATTTCTTTTTCATCTTTATCACTTGAACTGGTGTAACTCCAAGCAATTTAATAATTTCTTGATTGATCTCATCCAGGGATTCACCACTGGCTAGACCTTTTAAGACCACCTTGAACAGACGTTCAGTTTTGGTGTCATGTGTAAAGAATTTGATGCCTCTTTGAGCAAGATACTCCACGAGAAGTTTAAATCCGATCAAGGTTTCAGCCAATACACGGCATTCACCCCGACGACCAATTTGAAAGGAAAATTTAGAATCTTTAATGAAATTCGTGAGTTCCTTACGGAGCCCATGAAAATCAGATGTTGTTACCACAATAGGTGGAACCTTTTCTTTCCCTGCATTAATTCGGGAATGCTTCGAAGATTTTTGCCTGACTGATGGATCATTCTCATCATCAGTCAGAATATCGAATTGATTGCTCAAATCAATATTGTTAGAAGGGGAATCCAGAGATTGTCCCTTTCTTTTGCGTTTAGGCGCCATTTTCTCCAAAATGATTAGAATTTATACGTTTTCTCCTAATCAACTTCCAAGCAGATTCTACAAGAATCCGAAGGGTCAAAGAAGAATTTTTTTTTTCCTTCCAAATCGATATCCAAGTCGGATTACCTCGCGTAGGGTCCAGACAAGGATCGAAAAGGAATAAGGGTAAAAAATAAAAATTGTGCAGGTAATGTTAAGCACTGAAAAGTGCTGTTTGATTTTGTTATAGCTTTAGGTAGCAAAAATACTTCCTTCAGCAAAAGAAAATAGAACCGCACGGCATGAGAGCTCGATGCAGACTGAAAAACTCCAGTTTGTTCGTTTTTTCCCATGACTATCGGCTATCGCTTAGACATAGGCGCTTAGAAAGTAGAGGCGTGATAGCCAACAAGAAATATCCATTGAATGAAACTCAAAATAAGATATCTGCTGAAATAGTTTTGTTCCTCCAGGTTTGTCTTTGATAGTTTCATGATAGAAAAATCATGAAAATCACTATCAGTTTTGCTGAAAAGTCCCGGACCTCACATATAGATGGCGCTTGTTTTTGACTTCACCTCATTTTCAGTTAGTATCAATCTTCAAAAGACAGCTGTCAAAATTGCATGACCTTCTGTTCATTAGGTTGTAAGTAATTGTGCTAAGAATGACGCTAATTTTGTTATTTTCTAAACAATGGAAGAAAAACACTTTCGTATTTTAATTTCACACTGCTTCTTGATGGAACAAAAATACCGTTCAAGCGAAACAACGATAAAAAGTTGGTTTGCATGAACTTAAACGTGGTCGTAAAGACAGCGATGACACAGTGGACGTTCAAATAAGACAGCAACACCAGAAAATATTAAAAAATCCACAAAATCGTTTTGACTGATCGTACATATATAATACACACTTAGAAAATTTTACAGTATTCGGTAATTTTTTACCGAACTTTCAACAGCTGAACGTTCGGTAATCCGATTTACCGGATTTCGGTGAAATTTTACAGTATTCTGGTAAAAAAATTACCGGAACTTGTCAAATTTTACCGAAATCCGTTAAATCGGATTACCGAACGTTCAGCTGCTGAAAGTTCGGTAAAAAATAACCGAATAGTATAAAATTTTCCAAGTGTGTAAGAACGTGTTGGCGCATTTTTCCATGAGAAATCTCTGTTCAAATTGAGTGCCGCGTTTGCTCACTGTTAACCAAAAACAACAACAACATTTTGATGATTCTGAGCAGTATTTGGCTATGTTCAAACATAACAAACTGGTATTTGACTTCGATATGTGATTCGACAAACTTCGATATATGACAATGGATGAAACATGCATCCATAAATCAAATCAGTTGTCATCTCAGTGGACACTCGTCCACCTCTGGTGAACCTCTTCCACAACACCCGGAAGCACAACAATCTGCTGAAAAGGCCTCGGTATTTTTGGATGAGCGTATAATATTGGTTGGTATCGAGTTCGAAATTTTTTTCTTTTCTATCTCAATCCCATGTTAAAAATAAAGAATCGAAAAGAAATTTCTGCAGCAGTATCCACCTGAAAAGAACGAAAAATCAAATTGGAATTTGTAAGGTTTCCACGCAAACTGATGGGAGCTGTAACTTTTACTGTCGGAAAAATATTCCGCTCGATTATTCCGTAAGTGAACGTGACATTTTCGTTCCATGCAGATCAATTGTCAAAATTCCGCTTGGTAATATTGATTAAAATTCCTTACTCTCTCTACTTTTTAAGTCGATACTAGCCTTACATTGAGAAGGGAAATACCATCAATAGTTAATAGTATAAAGCGTTATTGGAGCGTTTGAAAGACGAAATCGGAAAATTAAAAAAAAAAGTCCTGCTTCACCGAGATAACGTCGAGACATCGAGACATCGAGAAGTCAATCAAAACAAGGGCAAAACTACATGAATTGAAATTCGAGTTGCACTGGCTGTTCACAGACCTCGCCGGCAAGAAACTTCGCTCGAATGAAGAGGTTATCGCTGAAACCCAGAACACTAATGTTTGAGGATGCTTCCGGTTTGTGCGATCTGTGCGATCTAAGCGCTTGTTAATCTGCCATCGACAATAGGGAAGATTCAAAATTAACAGACCAGCAGGAAGTGATGATAGTAAATCCGGGCCATTTAGCAGTTGTGAGTTGAGAAAGATTCCAGTAGCCTTGTGGTTCTTGCCTTACGAGGATCAGCCTTTCTGGCTTCATCATCTGTTCATCTATGTGCATACCTCGAGAGCTTCCACCTTCCACGTCGTGATAGGATTATGTGTCTTCAACAGAAGACCCGTTTCAAAAACAAAATCGCTACTGCGTGTGGTATCTTCAAGTACTCCTGTAGCAGACATTCGATACTATTGCCGCTTTATCGTTGACTAATCTCAGGTTCGCAGATTTGAAGACATTTGCAACCAAAAAATTTAAGAACTATCCATAATTGCATAACAGTCCCATTAACATATGGAGCATAATGTCGCTGTAATGCTTATAAGGTAGCATAGCTTCGTCTGCTGTCTTGCCTCAACCAAGTCCCTGGTGAATCCCTGGTGAATTTTTATGGGAATATGCCCAGTTGTAGATGACCAAGTCCAATCAATAGATTCGGTTGAACGAATGCATAATCTTCAACCGGTGGTCCTCAGAGATGTTGAAATTTTCTGGAATGCTTGTGACATCTCAAATATCAGTATCCAAACTGTAGCCAAACTGTTCTGAATATTCATCCGAAACCATATCACCTTAACGACAGCTCTTAGTAGATGAAAGCAAAAACCGGCATAGCTTGCTTATTGTTCAGCTCGATTGAAATCACACGGAGATTGTGCACGAAATGACGACAAGATGGATGAAACATTCACGCATGTAATGATGTAAGAGAGAGAGAGAGAGAGAGTGGTGCAGAGCAAAGTTGCGTATCACAACAGTCCTGGTTATCAAATGCATGCCATTTAAATGACCACTTCGATTTTCCATCGATTGCCCTGGAACGATTTGATCTTATTATAATACATTCGCTGACTTAATGACTTTCTCGTTCGCAAACTGCACGTGGTTTGCTAGGTTTGTGGTTTGTGACAGGTGTATTAGTAAACGTTATGGGCTCTGATGAATGCACTTGAACATGGTCTTTCTATTTCATGTTATAATACATGTTTTTACTCGGCCGAAGTCTGGATTAACAAAATGACATGTTGCGCTTCCTTCAGAAGATCGACTAGGTACAGGGTGCGGCAGAAAATAATGCGAAAATTTGTTCTATTTCTTTCAAATCCCATTTTCAACTAATTCAAGCAATAATATCAACATTTTCGAGTGCAGTTATCTTTATAAAGTCCTTTTAAACAAATTGATTCAATGTGACCTCCATTTTTATTAATAACATCCTCGAGCCGACGCCGGAAGCTAGAGCATGCCTTTCGGACGTAGTCCTCCGACATTGACTGCCATGTGCGTGTTATGGTTGACTTCAGGGTTTTCACACTAGGCTGTGATGTTTTGCAGGCTCGTGCTTCAACATATGCCCAAATCGAATAATCCAACGGATTAAGATCTGGACTGCTAGGGGGCCATAAATCCTTCGGCCAAAACTTCATGTTATCGTTCAACCATTGTTGGGTTCGATTGGACGTGTGACACGGCGCTCCCTCCTGCTGTAGGACAACGTTTTGGTCCTCGGAGAAGTTGGCCAGGGAAGCACTTGGTCCTTTAATATACCGATATACTCTTCGGTATTGATTTTAACTCCAGCATCAATGAAAACAGGCGGCATTTTCAAACCGTTGAGGACGCTACCAAGCCAAACATCATGACCAGCCGGATGTTTGGTTTGAAATTTGAATTTGACTTTTTCCGGAACGTTCTCCATTTTCTGCGGTGAAATGAACCGGTCCGTGCGGCTGTTGGCCACAGCATCGATGCTGAAAAGCTTTTCGTCGGAGAACAGGATTATATTTTTTTCCTTCTTCAACAAGAAAGCAATCTCTTGGAACGAGTCACTCGTAGTTCCTTGACCCGGTCCGTAATCAAGTGGCGTTTCACTCTGGCTCTGGAAGATGCATGCAGGTCTTTTTTGATGATTCTCCGCATGGATTTCTCCGAAATATTGGCTTCCTTTGCAAGTTTTCTTATGGAACGCACCGGGTTGCGAGCAATTTTTGCACGGACCGATTTGATCACGTTCGACGTGCGTGCAAAGCGCTGACGTCCGCTTCCCGGCTTCCGCTGCTTAGGACCATCCGGCAGGGACAGGTCACTAGCTACACGAATTAACCCAATACTCAAGTTTGAACATTTTCGTATTATTTTCTGCCGCACTCTGTATTGTACGACTTTTATAAATTCCATTATGGTCTCTAGACGATATTGTCTTAGATCTAATAAGTAATTCTTGGCGACCATATAGTATCCACAATAACTCAATTACTGGAGTTCCCATAGTGAGCTGCGTCTTTTAAACATCTCTGAAGCTGGATTTAGTTTCTCACATCCGATTAATGAATAGATTCTGGTGGAATGTTCAAACCCGTTGATAAAAATCGGCCAGTCATAGTCGTTCGTTATATTCTGATCGTTAAGCTATAGCAATGTTAATATTTTTAATTGCTTTTAAGCAGTATTTGTAAATAAATCCTTTTATGCCCATTCCGCATACATTCTTTTGCGGGCTGAATACAGTTGAATTCTAAGTCTATGAACAAGCTCGAAATCATTAAAAAATCTTGCTCAGGGTTATGATGACTTTCTGAATGAATCCTTTTGGTGCTTATCATGAGCAGAATTCTTAGCGAATTTTGCTGAGAATTGTACCCGGTTAAATTGCGCAGGATTCTAAGCTAATCTCACGTGAGATTCAATTTCAAACATGCTCAGATGTGTTTGCAATTACAAGCAATTTTTCCAGTATTTTGTATACTGATTAATAGTATTTTACACGAGATTCGTAATCAATTAACCTCAAAATTATCATTATCTTCTCAGACTTTTGAACCAATTCAAGCAACCAGTAACGGTGTTGCATTGCCTATAAGCCTTTACCGACCGAACTAAGGGAGGCCCTTATGAATTCTTACCGTGTCTTATCCGAAGCACGAGCAAGCCTTTCGCAAGGTTATAAGTTAGTTTTATTTGATTTATACATTGAATCAAGCTCTAAATTATATATTTGCTGAAATACGTTAGCTCCTTTATATTTTTATTTTTATAATTTGTGTGTAGATATAGAATTTAAGCAATAATATTTTCAATAATCCGATACAAGGACTGTGTGCACAGTGTGATACAAGGACTGTGTGTCCAGTCTAGAGAACTACACTGATAGGCAAAATAAAGTGCCCACCTCATCTTTTTTTGAATTTCTCTCATTTATTTGGTTCAAATTAAAGTAAACACACTTAGTCTTTTTTGATATCTTATTTTTCATATTCTTTTCAAGTTTCACGACTTGAAGAAAAAAAAAATCAATTCGTGTTGAAAAAAAAACAGTCCCGGGAAGATAAATTTAAGTAAAAGAAAAGCATTTTAATAATTTATGTGTCCTCCTTTGGCCTTCCGGACCAGCTGCAGGCGCTTAGGCATGCTCTCCACCAGGTCCCTTAGGTGCTGTGGATCAAGCTCTTCCCAGGCGCGCTTCAGGCCTTCAAAATAGTTGAATTTATTGGTAACACCAGTTTTGTCAACCCTTGCATCTAGAATCGCCCACAAATTCTCGATGGGGTTGAGGTCCGGGCTTTGTGGAGGCCATTCCAGCGACAAGACCGGAAGAAAGACTTGGTCTTCTTGACAGCATGCTTCGGGTCGTTGTCCTGCTGAAATACGAACTTCTCTTCAAGACCCGTTTGGATCAGCGAAACCTCCAGATTTTCTCGCAGGATGTTGATGTAGGAATCTGTCGTCAGTATCCCGTCGATTTTCACGAGGCTACCCACTCCACGAAAAACACCCCCAGACCATCACATTTCCTCCTCCATGCTTCATCGTGTCTTGGATGTTGCGCTTCTGAAGCTACTCACCCGATCTGCACTACACACGAACCCGCCGCTTTCGATTAAAAAGCTCGAATTTTGATTCGTCCGTCCAGATAACCGTTTTCCAGAACTCTACGGGCTTATCAGCATACTCAATAGCAAACCTGAGCCGTTTGGCTTTGTTTGTATTGCTGATAAATGGGCGCTTCCGGGCAACTTTGTTAATCAGCCCCTGTGCTACAAGACGGCGACGAACAATTCGACCAGAAACTGATAGCTGAAGGGTTTCCTGGATCTCACGGACAGTTACTTTTGGGTTTTTCTTGACTTCGCGCATGATCTTGGTGTCCGTTCGTGTATCCGTTGTGCGCTTCCTGCCTCTGCTTGGGCGATCCACCACTGATCCGAACGTTTTTTGTTTCAGTAGAATTTTCCCAACCGCTGCCTTGCTAATACTGTATTCCTAGCGACAGCCCGATGCGATTCACCGTTTTGCACATCACAAATCACCAATTTTCGGATACACAAGGGAATTGCTTTCGAAATCACTACGTTCTTCATTTTTTCAACTGAATCAAACGCGATCACGTGTACAAATGCACCAGGTCAACCCGTTTGCATCAAAAACGTCAAAATATCAAAACATAAACAATCAAGGGGTCTGTCGGTGGAAACTTATCGAAAACATATCGATTTTTGAAGTGGGCACTTATTTTTGACACTGTTATTTTTCAATACCAATTTGTTATTTAGTTCAAGTCGAACTCTTTTTTTTATTATTATTTCATAAGTGAAACTTGAAAATAAAATAAAAAATAAGATATCAAAAAAGACTACCGTGTGTTTGCTTTAATTTGAACCGAATAAATGAGAGAAATTCAAAAAATGATGAGGTGGACACTTTATTTTGCCTATCAGTGTACCTTCTAAATGGTTTTAAGTTGTACAAAATATGCTTTTGCCAGCCTGATAATGCAATCTTATGAATATCGAAAGTGTAGGATGAATTGCGAGTCGACGACATTATTACAGGACCATGACTTTGCAATGTTTATAGATACCATTTGTTATGTAGTGTTTGTTGGCTTGGTTGTTATAATAAAAGGGTCCAGATTAAATGTTAAAAATATATTTAACAATAAAATGGCTCAGATTAAATGTAAACATGTTTTTTTTCTTTGATCAACTAGCAGTGCACAAGGATATTCATCGCAAATGAGGTTTAACGTTTGCATTAAAAAAATGGACTTTTTTCAGATGGAAGACAGATAATTGCTTTTGATAAATTTCTCATGTAAGGTAATTACACTGATAGGCAAAATAAAGTGCCCACCTCATCGTTTTTTCAATTTCTCTCAGTGGCACTTTATTTTGTCACTGTTTTTTTTCAACACAAATTGATTTGTTTTTCTTTAAGTAAAACTCCTTTTTTTTCAGTATTCCATAAGTGAAACTTAAAAAGAATATAAAAAATAAAATAAGAAAAAAAAACTACACTGTGTTTACTTTAATTTGAACCAAGTAAATGAGAGAAATTGAAAAAACGAAGAGGTGGCCACTTTATTTTGCCTATCAGTGTATTTCGTCTACAATGTGCAGACTTCTTATTGATAGTGCCGGTAGAGACGAAACTTTTAGAGGTGCTCGTTAGTCGTTGAGGTGCTCGTCGATGTACTGCTTCCACCTTTCGAGCACCTCACACTCGTTCGTGAGAATTTTGCCTTCCAAGTCTTGGCATACTGCAAAATTCTCGCCCTTGCTGAATAATCTCCTCCATTAACTGCTTGTATTCACCATCAAATCGTACCAAAGGCCGCTAGAGCAATGCTTCCTGTGGTGGTTCAAATCTCTTCAGCCATCTTCAAGAGTAGCCGCGCCAAGCTGCTCTTCCGTTGGTAGAACCGTAGAACCTTGTAGTAGTTCAATGTTTGATCGTGACATCCGACTTCGACGTCTGTTGTACACCGTGGATAGTTTTGAGTGCAAACATACTGCAACTAGGTATTGGTCCGTATCTATATTCGCACTGTGGTAGGTGCGAACGATAATAATATCGGAAAAGAAGTTATTTTTGATTAGAAAGCGGCCGATTCGATTTTCTGTTCGTGGGTGAAGTGAATTAGTAGATGTCTTCGCGTGGAAAAAATGTAGTTCTCATGCTCCTACAAAAATGCATAAACAAACACTAAAAATCTCTAACCGCCTGAATTTCTTCTGTTGGCAAACATGCATAGAATATCGCTGAACCTGTTTGTTTATTTGTTATTATTTTATTTATTTTTTATTCATGGGACTATTTATATATTAACGGGGTACTTCTTGAGCACTTACACTGATGATGTTAATTTGTCATCCCCTCCATATATCAGACTTTTATCTTTAAATATATCTAGTCAGTAGTTTAATTCGAGTGAGAAACAGTTAATGCAAAAGAGTGCTAGTTCGAAGAATATAGTATGTGAAAAACGGTTTTATTTAAGTATTTGATGACTTCTAGTACATTTCCTTATTTTATTTCTTAGCATTTCAAGCTAATTGCTTTCATAATTTTCGTATTACTTGCTCTTAACATAGTGTTATAAATGCCCTTCCAAAGTTATTAGTAATTCGAACTCAGGTAACATTTTTGAATTAGTGTTGCATCCAGGGAGTCGAGAAATTTTCGTCAAAAAAAAAAATCTTCGATTAATTCGGTAATCGAACCAAGTCACATCCAGCATGATGTTGCTTAGTAGCTGCGCGTTTAGAAATGAGTTAAAGAGGGTCAGTGCTGTAAATAGTAATTTCGATTCATTTAGATGAATTTACTGATAACCTGTATCAGAAGCTGAATGTGTAGGGTAGCTCTTGACGAATCCTACAACTTTGTCTCACAGTGCACTGCCACAACTGGTATATAGAAAGTGTTATATTCACTGATATATTCAAATGATACTCAATGATGAATATCATTTGAATATTCCGATACTGCGCTCTCATATCTTAGATTTTAAAGTTAGAGCAATACATTGTGAGACAAATTTATGACAATAATTTTTTTTTTTTTTTTTAGGGTGTCTAGCTGGAGCTGCGTGACAGCTTGGTTGTCAAGACTAGACCCTTTCCCAACGTCACCTCTACTACGACCAATACCTTAGAAGCAATAGCCTATGTTGGCCGCTTAAGCACTAGTTGAAGTAATTAGTATTTTTCAAAATTTCAGTTTCAATTTTCCCACGATGTTGTTTTGTTATGCAGTCGTAAAATGGAAGCTCAAATTAATACCCTATTCTAGATGTCACGATCTTTGTTCCGGGGCAAAGTGCCGTCTAAGTTAATAGCCCCGAGTCCTGCAGTCATCACCAGGCCGTATGCAGTAGTAACTAGATTTCAAAAAGACATGTAAATTGCCAAACAATAGTTCTTAGGGACGACATTCAGGCCATTGATGTAGTCTATGTTGACAACTAGTAAAGGGTGTATTCGATAAAAATGGCACACACATATATACTCATCAAAATTAAACTGATTATCGGATTTTCTTGAAATTTTCAGGGAATGAAGAACTACTAATGAGTTTTGATTTACAACATTTGTTTTATTCAATTTCGTCTCGCATCCCGAATGCCCGCACCTTCCTTTTCACTCCACCCATCAAATTTTGTACAACCGATTTTCCCAGTGTTTTTGTTGTTTTTGCCCAAATTTTCTTCTTTTCTAGCTCTGATTTTATAGTTTTGGGATGTTTGCGAAGTTCCGTTTTCATAATTGCCCAGAATTTTTCAATTGGACGAAGTTCCGGTGAATTTGGTGGGTTCATATCCTTTGGCACAAAATTGACTCCGTTGGCTCGGTACCACTCCAATACGTTTCGAGCGTAGTGGCAGGATGCTAGATCAGGCCAAAACAGAGTTGATCCTTTGTGCTTCTTAATGAATGGCAAGAGACGCTTCTTAAGGCACTCTTCCGTGTAAATCGCACCGTTTATTGTTCCGGAAGTGATGAAGGGAGCACTTATTTCACCACATCCGCAAATCGCGTGCCAGATTAGAAACTTCTTTGCAAATTTCGATAGTTTCTTCTTTCGAACATCCTCCGGAACATCGAACTTCGACTTGGCAACGAAATATTCTTGCCCAGGAAGTTGACGGAAGTCGGCCTTGACGTATGTTTCGTCATCCATCACGATGCAACCGGATTTGGTGAGCAGCTTCGTGTAAAGTTTCCGGGCGCGGGTTTTCGCAGTGATATTTTGTTTTTCATTCCGGTTTGGGGCTTTTTGCACTTTGTAAACATGTAACCCAGCACGCTTCATGGTTTTCTGCACAAAACCGACTGACACCTTAGACTTTTTAGCGACATCTCGAATTGACATGTTTGGACGGTTCTTGAATTGTTGTACAACTTTCCTGGCCATTTTACTGTCCATTGGACCACTTTTACGACCACTCCCTTCCTTCCTTTGAACACTCAGACGCTCCTTGAAGGTTCTTATTACACGAGACACAGTTGTATTTGCAATTCCAAGCCTTTTAGCATTCCACCGGTGGGACGCCCCTGGATTTTGATTGTGAATGCACAAAATTTTCTCACGGACAATTTCTTGTTTCGACGACATGACTGGACCTACTGAATGTATAACTATGAAACTTGGCAGATGTAAATAATACACTATGGATAAGATCTACTCAAATTTCTAGGTTTTTTACTCATACGATTCAAAAGTTACAGAAGATTTTCTGTGTGCCATTTTTATCGAATACACCCTTTAGTACTGAAGTCAACCCCAAGAAGTATTGCAACAAGAGTATGCATAATATTTATTATTCATACAGCTAATGATATTTCTAGACAACCCTCAATTTAATGGTGAGCTTATGTTAGCTACCTACAGCACTGCAATATCTTCTAATAATAACCCTAAAAATTTGAATTAGTATGTAATGGGCTTCCATTTTAAAGTGTGTTATAAGGGTCAGTCAGTCAGGTTGTCTAATGCTAATGGCGTTCATTTTACAGCCCCGAGCTATTTAGTTTGGAATGGAACCGAAACGGAATCGAAATGGAATTGAAATGGAACTACCGTGATTAAAACATACCCCCCCTCCCCCCTTCTAAAGTAAGTCAAATACTAAACCCTCATTGAGCGGACCCTCAGCACTGTTGCTGAAATAAACTACAAGGAAAAGTTTAATCTACTGCTCGTGCTTCCTAAGCGGGCCCTCCGCGTCCTATCTCTAATATACATGCTTGTCATCGTCAGTCTAAAGTAACACTTTTGGGTGGCTATGTGCTTCATTTCGAACCGTCAGATATTTACCATAATCAAAACATTCACCCTTTTCGAAAATTTGCAATTACTTTCACTTATTATACCACGAGCGAACCAGGTATTTGGGTTATTCATTCCATAAAACAAATGGATAAACAACAACATAAGTTGCCACGAAAATGAAAAGTGTACTTTTAATCGTTTCCCTTTGATTGAAAGTAAGAAGTCTAAGAGTGAATTGCGCCAGTATCACACCTGATGTTAGTGCCTTTATTTAAACGCTCTACGACGTGGCAGTGAAATAAATGTGCAGAATATGTGATACTTTCACTACTGGTCAAATTCTTGGTCTCACATGCATGTTTATAGCATGAGATAAGCCCTCTCACCATCGACAAGGTGAAAAATTTGACCCGCGAGAGGGAGACAAATTTATGACAATAATCAAGATCAAATTTCATCATATATGATATTTTGAAAATCAGCTTTCAGAAGTAATCGGGAAATGAATGACATTGAGTCTAAGTGTCTATTTACAGCACTGCTTCCAGCACACTTTGACACCATCTTAGAAAACAAAACTAAAAAACATTAGAATTATTTTGATAATACTGTGTGCTGAAAAAACCCTGGAAAAAGCCAGGAATTTGGTAAAAGCATTCGAGTGGCCACTCAGAACATGACATTTTAAAATTAAAATTCCGATCCCATTCTTCTGTTAGATCGTAACCTATACATACATCTTCAACCCTATTATTCCTGAACATTATCGGTACTAAATGTCTCTGTTTTTCTGTCTTTTGTTCTTTTTAGGTGTGAGCTGCGATTCGTGTCTTAAAAGCAACTTTCGAGGACGACGTTACAAATGTTTGATCTGCTACGACTATGACCTATGCGCGAATTGTTATGAGGAAGGAGCAACCAGCACACGACACTCTGCAGACCACCCGATGCAGTGCATACTAACGAGGTCCGACTTCGAACTGTACTATGGCGGAGAAGTTCTCACGCCAGATCAGCCACAATCGTTTACCTGCCCATATTGCAAAAGAATGGGGCTAAGTGATTCAGCTCTTCTGGAGCATGTCAGCGCCGACCACACCGACACCGGACTGGAGGTTGTTTGTCCCGTATGTGCAGCACTACCCGGCGGTGATCCAAACCTTGTGACAGATGACTTTGCAGGTCATTTGAGCTTAGAACATAGGAGCGGTGGATCGCGGGATCTCATCTCGTTTCTGATATCCTTTTCAAACGATTTTTATTGGACTTATATCCAAATATTGTATGACATTAGGGTTCTCTGTAGTGTGTTTAAATCACCAGCTTATTTTTAGACTGCGGATTCTTGAATTACAAAAACGATGTTCATGTATAGGTACGGGAGTATGCGTAAAAGAACTTCCTGGAAACGCTATTAAACTTTCGGAACAAGAAGATGTTGAAACGCATTTGTAAGGGTTAAACCAACAAAACATCGAAGAAAGAACAAAATATCGCTAGAACTGTCTAAGCTCGCTGGTGGTACATGAGTAAGCTCATTCTTTTTTGTCAGTCAAGCCGGGGTATCCTCCCCCTTAACTATTTTGCATAGAGTAGCTTGACAAAATGTGCTTCGCTTGATGTCTACCACCATTGAAATGGCTCTTCGCCCTTTCAATAACTTCCATTTTATTTGTAGACTGCTATATTGTAACTGAAGTATCAGTACTTTCTATACCTTTCTCTGGTGGACAAAGTTCCACATTCAAAGTTTCACGTTGATATTAAACCTACAAAACCATCCAATATATAACATTTCCTTTTTCGCATTCCGGTGGTTCAGTACGAGTTTACAATCCTCTAACGTTTAGAAAGTTGCCTGACGTCGAACGAGCATTTATCGGTTTCAATGTGATTGAAAGAAAATATCGCATGGATATTTGCATTAAGGAGGGTGAGGGTCTGCGATAGATTTTTGAACTTTGAATTTTTTTTTACGAGTATTCACTTCAATTATCTATGTTTTAAGAAGTGAGATCGATAGATGATTTGCCAGCTTTTTACACGTATGTGATTCACGGCAGATAAGGGTTTGTTTGACTTTAACGGCTCTGTTTTGTTATTGTTAACAATCAACTAATAGTACACTCTGGAGATTATCCGTACGATTTTCATACGATCGGAACTATGAACCTCACAAGACTCATTCCATACGAAATCGTATGAAATTATTACTGTTGCATTAGACGAGAAAAACATGCCTCATAAACACTTTCAATCGACATCACTTATCAAGCGCATGTAGTCCCGTGGGATTGTGGGTCGCCTCTGGATCCAGAGGTTTATGGTTCAAATCCCGATTACTTTTTTTTCTGTGATGAAAATTTTCATACGATCGTCCTATGATCCTCTTTCCATTAGAGAATCGTATGAAATTTCCGATAATATCTTGTGGCAAATTTCCATACGATATTCGAATGAATTCCTCTCGATTTGTTCGCTCAGTGTAGTCAGGTGTAGTCTTATTAGCTGCTTTGTCTCTCAAATTTAACAATAGAACTTGCACTAGTTGGCGTAGAGCATATTGTTTAAAGAAATTTCCTAGATTTAAAATTAACAGACATTTATTTGCACGTGGAAGAGTACGAAACAAGACGCTCTATAACATGTTGATACTTGTCTCATGTAAGAAGACTTTTTTTTAGTATATGTGAATTTTTCGATGCTTTTATTTCAATACCGTGAAGTCACAATTTTTATTAGTGTTCCATTATCCAACTAAAATTTCCTTAACCACCCTTATACGATGAGCCTTCCGCTATCCGGCATGGAGGCGTACGAAGGATGCCACATTCTGGTCGTGCATTGGGTGGTCCGCGATCGAGACGATCCAATATGCACTTCAGTTCATCAGGAGGAGGTCTCTCCACATTGTCACCCTCGGGACGTGAATCAGTGGATCCCATCGCAGAGCTTCTACAGCAGTTGTCCAGCGTCCGTCGAAGTGGTGCCCCGCAGCCTTCACAACTTCAGCAGCTTCAAATGCAAATTCAGTTGGAACGACAACAAGTAACCGTAAGTACCTTGTTTTAATAAAAGTTTCTTCTTCCATTTCCCGAGATGAGATTATTTTCAATATAGACTCAAATTAATTGATTATGCTATGTTAACTCACAGTTAAAACTAGCTAACATACATGCAAAATACCAATGTATATACCTATCACCGTAATCAAATGATTTGGCGTGGGCACTAAATTAGAGAAGCGTCCAACGTAACGGTTTTTGTCTCCAATGAAAATAAAGGGGGAAAAGGAAAACAAAATTTATTTTAAAATCCGCAAACTAAAATTACCCAATCGTGTCGTCTCTCGGAAAGCTGCAAGTGTTCGGTTGTTCAAAGGTATTTCCTCACCAGCACAAGAGCAGGATGGATCTTTGTGGCGAAAATTTAAATCATCTGCCAAATGAGACCAAATGAGAATTTCAGTACGTACTAAGCAGAGCGGAATACACGGTGTAAACAAAATTTGCTCTCGGCCATTTAAAATTCATAATATTGATTTAACGAAATATTTCGACGCGTGCAGTCTAGGTTTTGCGTATGACAGTATTATAACTAAAGCAGAATTTTCAGTCTCTTGTTGTAACATCATAAGATATTGCTTATACAATTCGGTTTGACGCATTTTTTTTCGTTTGTTTTGGGTTCAGAATAGTCCTATGAACCACGGCGTAAGGATCAGAAGAAGCCGTTTTGAGTCATCAGTCCCACCACCACCACCTCTTCCGACTTCAACTATTGCTGCAATTGCACTTTCAAGAAGTAGAAGAAGTGACGATGAGATACGCGCCCTACAGCAAGTAAACGAAGATCGCGATCATTTGTTGTGTGATTTTGAAGGAAAAAGAAAGATGTTTCCATCGACTACCGCCCCCCGTGTATGATCAGTATTAACAGCACGAGCCGTATTTAAACCACGAGTCTGTGGAAATTTTGCCGTGGTGTATTCTCTGTACACTTTCATCTGCAACGATTACATACCGATACTCAGACGACGGGTTTCTTTGTTGTTAGATGTTCTCAGCTGCAGCAGTCACAGATACACTATGGATCATCGCTTTTGAAAGTGTATTTTTATGTTTTTTGTTTGGCATCGTCTTTGTTTATGTTACGGTAATTGCAACTTTCGATTAAACATTCTACATGATATTGGGATTACAAAAGAATGGATAACTTGTAGCGTGAATTTTGGAAACTTTGGTAGCTCAAAAATAATCAATAGATCAATCTATTAACAATAATTTTAGTTCATTTAACAGTTTATTGGAACTAGAAAATGAGATGAAAGATTAGTAATTTCCATTTAATTCCAACTACCTTTATTGCTTATCTTGACAGATCGCGTATTTCGTCTACAATGTGCAGACATCTTCAATGTCGTGTATTAGTACACGACACTGAAGAAGTCGGCACATTGTAGACGAAACACGCGTATCTGTCAAGTTAAACAATAAAGGTAGTTAGAATTAAATGGAAATTACTGGTCTTTCATCTAATTTTCTAGTTACAGGTATTACACTATAAAGCACACACTCACCAGGATTCAATTTATAGGATTTGCTAGAGTGTCTGTTCCCATATTCCTATCATCGCTTCCCAAAGCATCCCATTAAAAAACAAAGGCTTGATACCCGAGTGGTTTGATTCATTATGTTTGAATTTTTTTTAACGTAAACAAACATTCCTACAAAAAGATGCCAATCATTGGGGCTTTACCCAATTTGTTGATGAATAACAACAATAAAAAAATGTACTCTAATCCCTTTTTTAAAAGTTGGATGAATAGGACCCACGAGGATAGTAGAATAGTTTCGTAATATATAACCCAAAACATTCGTCGGGACAATCATAGTACATTGTTGCAGAATCGTTCCATTTCATATAACTTACATTGATCCTAAAGATTTTTTTTAATAAAAATATCGCATAAGAACAAAGAAGGGTTGCAGATGTTGAGATGTTGATACTTTTTGCAACATTAGAATACTTGTCTCAGCATCACCGTCGTAAACAACAGCGTTGCTACTGTTCCGTAATATATTTAGGTTCAATAGATTTAACATTATATGCGACGAAGCTGATACCAACGCTGCAGCAGTTTCGGCATATTAAAAGCTTTGGGTTCCTATGGTTGTTTATATAGCTTCCGTACATATGCCTGCTATCACACGTGTGGAGACTATATAAACCCTAACGCTTCTAATGTACCGCAAATAGAGGGAAAGTGGAGCTGTCAAATCAGTTGTTGTTCGAGGGTGACAGTTCGTTATCAGCATAAAATCTCAATCGTATAAATCCTATGATCCAACATAAGAGGAGCAAATTCAACACAAGCTGTCATTGCAATCTATGTCACACGGCACTTTCAATGCTATTAAAACCAATGCTTCTGGTTCATTTTGGTGTTGGCAGTTGCTCTTCTTAAAAATGTTCAAAACTTTTATCTTCCACCTCAACCGGAAGCGTTGAAAATTTGATACCTGTTCGGTTAGTCGAGTTGAACGACCAATCTGAGAAAACGGAACGTGAAACTTGTTGAATACCGATGAGCTGCTTTAGTTAACACAAACACATATTCATGTTAGGATTTTTGGATGATTTTTAAGGGCGCTAATGAATTTGAACTATTTTAACATTATTATATGTGATATAGTCCACAATAGTGTAAGGCATCTTTCGTCAAAACTCTCAAAACCTGTCAGTCTTTTCCTCCCTTCTCTGTGATCACAACTATACATTCTCACTAATTCCTGCATACCTGCTTCGCGGTACGTAATGCCAACGTGTTTTCCCTTACCGACACCCAGGTAATATTACATACTTCCCTTACCAATCAGGCCAAGGGCGGGGTTGCAAGTTGTTTTGTCTCCCATGAAAGCCTCGCAGTCTGCGATGGGTCCGCAAATCGCCTTCTGTTCGTTCGATCCACCTTGCTCATTGCGCTCGTTTTCTTCGGGTGCTCGTCGGATCGTTATTGAGAATCATTTTAACTGGGCTATCGTCCGACATTCTTACCGTAGTCGACAGATTTTAGCGGTGTGTACGATAGAAGGTACTCCGAGCAACTGATACAATTGACCCGTAACGCTGGTAGATCACCCTTTCGTGGTGCGTTACGGGGTATCAGATCTACCACCGAACCCTAGTCTGAATTAATTCAAACTAGGGAAAAATCTTGCTTTGCTGATGACACAGGCATTTCCGCTAAAGGAAAAAGTCTTCGTGTTATATCCAGGAGGCTACAAAAAAGCTTGGACATTTTTACAGATTATTTTCAAAAATGGAAGATTTCTCCTAATGCTTCCAAAACTCAACTTATAATATTCCCACACAAGCCTAGAGCTGCATTTTTGAAACCAAGTAATAGTCATATGGTCACTATGAACGGAGTTCCAATTTCTTGGTCAAATCAAGTAAAATATCTTGGACGGATACTTGATCAAAAATTAACTTTTAAAGATCACATTGAGGGCATTCAAGCCAAATGTAATAAATATATAAAATGTTTATATCCTCTTATAAACAGAAAATCCAAACTTTGTTTGAAGAACAAACTTCTAATATTCAAACAAATCTTTAGACCGGCCATGCTTTATGCTGTGCCAATATGGTCTAGTTGTTGTGCTACTAGGAAAAAAGCACTTCAAAGGATTCAGAACAAAGTTCTGAAAATGATTTTGAAGCTGCCACCCTGGTTCAGTACTATTGAATTACATAGAATTTCAAACATTGAGACTCTAGAAGAAATGTCCAACAAAATAATTCATAATTTTAGACAAAAATCATTGCAGTCTTCAATTGCAATGATCAATTCTCTCTATAGATAAGAACTAGTTTTAAGAAATCAATAATTATTCTCACACGCAGGCAAAAGGAACCCTGTTAAAAATACTGAATAGACAAGGTAAAAAATAATATTAACACAATTAGATATAAATATAGCATATAAGGTTGAAATGTTAATTACTTAGCAGGATCACCTAGGTTAATATATGAATGTAAAATAATGTAAAATTTGGAATAAATATAACTCTTTAAAAAAAAAAAAAAAAAAATTCAAACTAGGGAACATATTTGTTTTTGTAATCAAAGGAACATATATTAGTCCTTATTACAGTTTATGTCTTGTGAAAACTGACAATACTCGGATTGAGCCACCGAGGATGAGCTTGGAATAAGGGAAACATGGTTAGTATTCATTTATGTGAATTCTCATTTTTCTATTTGATGTTCTATAGTTTGAATTGGTTATGACTAGGGTTCTGATGCATGGTCAGTATCGGAGTCATTGTTTGTTTTGTTTGCAATGAATCCGGTTTTGACGGATAAAGGGGCGCGCCTTTGAAGAGTACTGTCGCTCACAAAGGGTTTAAATAGCGGAAACTTTCAATAAAACTCGATTCATTGCCAACAAAACAATGTCATTGTTTGTAACAACACCGAATACTTCATCATTTCTCAATAGTGATGAAGTAACTCGACATGCACTAAACAAAGGATAAGGGATATACTACAATAGATCAAATTACTGGTCGCAGTGGTTTATGTCCCGAACAGAGGAAAAAAAAAACTGATACAATTCGTGGTTCTTTCGCCTCCTCCACGTTCCGTCTTCCATATGCGCTCCAGCATAGATCGTACGCATCACCTTCCGTTCAGAAACACCAAGGGCGTGTTGGTCCACCGGTCTAATTAATGTCTTGTAGATGGCAAATTTTGTAGTTCGGCAAACTTTGTTTGTATTTTGTTTGTGACCTTAGCGTCATTCGGAGTCTAAAGTAGGCACGATTTCCAGCCATAAGCCATGTATCTCTCTACTGGTCATTATCGGCGGTCACCAATGAGTCCAGATACACGAATTCGTCTACCGCCTCGATTTCACCACGATTCACCACCTTCGATCGGAACTCGTGATTGGATGCTATCATGTCTTCTCGAGAGCCTCATTCACTCATGTATTTTGTTTTTAACGCATTAATGACGTTTCTGCCATAGTTTCAAAGTTGTGTGCTACGATATCAATGTCGCCGGCGAAGCCAATAAGTTTAACGGACTTCTTGAAGATCGTACCACTCGGGTCTATCCTCGCTCTTCGAATCACACCCTCTAATTCAATGTTAAATAGCAAACACGACAATCTATCACCTTTACGCAACCCTATCCAAGATTCAAAGGGACTCGAGAGTGTTCCTGAGACACGGACAGACACACATCACTCGATCCCTCGTTGTTTTGGCCAACCGCGAGGTAAGATTACTATAGACCTTTTTTTTAGAAAGACCAGTTGTATAATTTATTTCCAAGTGCTTGGAGGTATGTTTTTCCGTAGTGCCGACCGGTCTTATCTTATTACGAATGGGGTGCTCCGCTTTCCACACGAGCAAATTGCTTGCCAAATCATATATGTTTTGGCAAACTTTGACATCTTCTGCTTTCTAACGTCCTCAGGGACGTCGAATTTATGATGAGCAGTGAAAAACTGGAGCCCCGGAAGCTGCCGGAAGTCTGCTTTTACATACGTCTCATCTAACGAGGCAATGTGGTTTCGTCAACATCTGGGTGTAGAGCTTCCGTGCACGTGTTTTACCTACCGTATTCTGCCGTTCATCGCGATTAGGCGCCTTTTGGACTTTGTACGTGTGTAGTCCTTCACGTTTTCTCGCCTCTTGCACGAAAGTTTTGGTTAGATTCAGTTTCTCGTTGGAGATCCATTTTTGCTACTTTTTTCTTTCCGATCGATGGTCAAACGTTCGTGGTACCGATTTAAAACACGAGACACCGTAGAATGTACCATTCCCAGCTTCCTGCTGATGGCACGATAAGAAAGATCCGGATTTTCGAGGTACGTGCGCAAAATTTCTTTGCGCCGCTGCTGTTCTTCCGACTCCATCTTCGAAACGACTGCACATCTGCTACAAGGTGCGGCAGAAAATAATGCGAAAATTTGTTCTATTTCTTTCAAATCCCATTTTCAACTAATTCAAGCAATAATATCAACATTTTCGAGAGCAGTTATCTTTATAAAGTCCTTTTAAACAAATTTATTCAATGTGTCCTCCATTTTTATTAATAACATCCTCGAGCCGACGCTGGAAGCCAGAGCATGCCTTTCGGACGTAGTCCTCCGACATTGACTGCCATGTGCGTGTTATGGTTGACTTCAGGGTTTTCACACTAGGGTGTGATGTTTTGCAGGCTCGTGCTTCAACATATGCCCAAATCGAATAATCCAACGGATTAAGATCTGGACTGCTAGGGGGCCATAAATCCTTCGGCCAAAACTTCATGTTATTGTTCAACCATTGTTGGGTTCGATTGGACGTGTGACACGGCGCTCCATCCTACTGTAGGACCACGTTTTGGTCCTCGGAAAAGTTGGCCTTCACCCAGGGAAGCACTTGGTCCTTTAAAATACCGATATACACTTCGGTATTGATTTTAACTCCGGCATCAATGAAAACAGGCGGCATTTTCAAACCGTTAGACGCCACCAAGCCAAACATCATGACACCAGCCGGATGTTTGGTTTGAAATTTGAATTTGACTTTTTCCGGAACGTTCTTCATTTTCTGCGGTGAAATGAACCGGTCCGTGCGGCTGTTGGCCACAGTATCGATGCTGAAAAGCTTTTCGTCGGAGAACAGGATATTCATTTTTTCCTTCTTCAACAAGGAAAGCAATCTCTTGGAACGAGTCACTCGTAGTTCCTTGACCCGGTCCGTAATCAAGTGGCGTTTCACTCTGGCTCTGGAAGATGCATGCAGGTCTTCTTTGATGATTCTCCGCATGGATTTCTCCGAAATATTGGCTTCCTTTGCAAGTTTTCTTATGGAACGCACCGGGTTGCGAGCAATTTTTGCACGGACCGATTTGATCACGTTCGGTGTGCGTGCAAAGCGCGGACGTCCGCTTCCCGGCTTCCGCTGTTTAGGACCATCCTGCAGGGACTTTTTTATGCGGTAAACTGTTGCCAAATGGCACCTTACCAGCTTGGAAATCTCTTTCGGCTTCTTCTGGGCGAGCAACAAACTGGTGATCACTTCTTTCGCGAAAATTTTGACGAATTTGCAATAAAACAAATAGAATGTTTGGATGCAGCACTTGAAAGTAAGCATAAACAAATACACTTTCGACAGAAATTAGTCACTAGCTACACAAATTAACCCAATACTCAAGTTTGAACATTTTCGTATTATTTTCTGCCGCACCCTGTAGTGAAACTTACACAAATACACATGGAACTAATTCCACCCAAAATTTCAATAGAAAATACCCAAAGGGTAAAAAGTTACAGCCATTTAAAAGTGGTGCAATTTGGTTCCGTACAACCTTTACTGTAATTTCAAAATTTAAATAAACGAAGATAATTGGTCTGTCCGTTAAGGTTGTATTCATTTTCAGCTCCTTTGATGAATTGGCAGATGAATTGGATTTTACCGACACTGCTTCCTAGACAACATCTGAAATCAAAGCCAGTAACCCAGGATTGTATTGCTTTGTAGCTGCGCCTTCACCGACTGAGCTAAGGGAGGATTTTACGCTACCTACCAGTAATGAACTATTGACTACAAAAATTCCGAAGATGAAATTTCCAGATCAATCGACGAAGCACTATCTCTAGTTGAATCCAAACAAGAGTCGAATGGGTCGTACCATGTTCACAGAATATACATCACACCAAATTATGGCTAAAACATGCAAATTCCATTCGTAATACGTACCTTTGGTGTTTTTGCATTTTGTAAGTGAATTTGTGAGTGTTACACTTACATCCAACATTATTCTTTTTAAATTGTCATACTAATACAATTTGATTAATAATGCTCAAACCAAAAACGAGCTTTCAATGAGAATGAGCTTGGTGCAATAAAATTCGATCAAATATATCGGGGGTCGAACTTGACGCTGCATCTTATAGGTAGCTATAACATCTAGGCAATAATCAACGTTATTGATATAAATACCGACACATAACGTAATCATAATCGTTGTGATGCAAATTTTTCCGTTGTCAAGATATCTAAACAACTTTTGTTTTCATCCGAGAAGCACCAACATTGCATCGATGATATAACGTTTCTAAGTTTTTCATAGTAGCATTCGTTCAATTATTGTTGCTTGTTAATTTATCAATTGTATTTAGTATAACTAACGGATCATGTTGATTGTAATGTTCGAAAAGGTTCTCATCATCGGAATGTCTTCTTTTTTTTCACGTAAAAAAGTGCTAATCAATCATATTTGTTCCATCCTTTACTTCAAGGCCGCTCGTCAGCAGTTGGAACGATTACCACGACGCCAGCAACAACCAGCAGTTTCCTCTGCGTCAAATGCAACCAGTGGCAGTAATGCGGCTGGTAATGTCACCACATCGTCACAACAATCGTCTAGTTCGATTATCACACTAAATGCCACGGGTTCCCGTGATGCACCGATCGCATCGTCGTCCTCGCTACCCATGGTATCATCCGGCATTGGTACATGCAACATCCTTGGCGGCGTGACCGCTGCTGCGGCGGCGGCTGCTGCCCAGCAGCAATCGCAATTCTTAATGGCACGCTTCATGGTATCGAGCCTAGATGATGCCGAGTTAGCACAATTGGAGCGTGATAGGGCTGACAGGTACGTATACGCGCATGGGATACCGAGCGCTATATTTCGCCTATCTTTAAGCGGCTAACTTTTATATGCATAACTTCCTTTGTATGTGACATAGGTATAATTTATGGGGTAGTGTTTAAATTGCTAATTGTAGCTTATAACTTTAAACTTAGCTTTCGCAAAAAAATCATCCTATTGATTCAAGTGGATTAGTATAGTTCAAGTTTTTCAGTTTGGTCATTTGGAATGCTATAATCAAATCGATATTGTAAGTACACCAAAGAGCACAACAACAGAAAGAGAAGGCTATTGTTGGTGCGTAAACTAAAGTAAACAGAAATAAATTTGTGAGAACTTCTTCACGACATTTCTCTACTGAGGAACCTAAATTATTAGCATTATTTTCTGCTGACGACACAATATTTTCATAAATTCAAGCACTGCAAACTCTGAACGAATAAGTGTTGCAGTTTATCATTACCGCTTCCGGGGACAGTCTCAATCTCAAGCTTATTGCAGAATTCAAGACAGGCATCACGATTGGCAACCTTACCAAGGAAGGACGAATCTTCATTGCTAACAATCCCGAATTGAACATACTGGACATCGAAACTATGGACCTATTCGATCTGTGGCCCATATCGATCAGCAGCCTGGTAAATGAACTTTATCAACAACCCGACGAACCCGTGGAGAGACACAAGCGGCAGTTTTCTGCGCCAAAGCACAAGTGAAATTGTAGCACCTAAGCGCATACGATGCAGTTCTTGTTTTCTATGCGTTTATCTGATTGGGCAGCACCAATAGTCGTCGTTCGAAAAGCGGACAATGTCTCGGTTCGTATTTGTGGAGATTATTCAACCGGACTGAATGAAGCGCTCCAGTCAGATCGTCATCCGTTACCACGAAATCGAGGAAAGTTTAAGAAAGCTATTAAAGGAGAACACTCATCGAGGACTTTTCCAGTACAACCGTCTACCGTCTGGAGTCTAGAGGTGCATTCCAGTGCATAATCGACAGCATAGTTGCAGGTATTCCCAGAGTCAAACCCTACTTGGAAGACATCCTCATCGGTGGTCGAACCAAAGAAGGGCATGACCGCACTCTTCAAGCAGTTTTAGAACGAGTACGTGAGTATGGCTATCACTTGAAGATTGAGAAGTGTCGCTTTGCCATGTCCGAAATCACATCGTGGACAAATATGGCATTCGCGCTGATCATGCCAAGACGAAAGCCATTTCCCAGATGCCGTCACAGCAGGATGTCCAGGAACTCAGGTCCTACCTTGGAGCGGTTAACTATTGCGGCCGCTTTCTCAAGCAGATGAAGTATCTCAGAACCCCCATGGAAAATCTTCTCAAGAAGGACGCATGATGGAGTTGGTCGGAAGAGTGCCAACAATCTTTCGATCGATTCAAAACCATTATTCTGTCAGATTTACTGCTCACCCATTTTGACCCTTCAAAGGAGATCATTGTTGCTGTCGACGCTTCCAAGTATAGACTGGGAGCTGTAATTATGCATCGTTTACAAACCGGGGAGGTCAATTCAATCGCACATGCATCTCGTTCATTTTTACTGTCACGAAATTCCACAAAATGTTATACGGAAGACAATTCGTTTTGCAGGCGGACCATCAGCTACTTCTCAAGAAGGCATTCCAGTCTGTAAAGCCTTACTGATGTCCTCTTCCAATTAATGGAAAACCAATGCAGACCAGATGAGGACTACGTAAATTCAGCTGTGCACGTTGTAACTGAAGTCAAGTCGATTCTCCAAGACACCAGTAACGTTCAACAGGATAGTAGCTGAAACTAAGAAGTATGCAACTCCTAGGCAGATAACAAACTTCCAGCTGAACGGTTGGCCGTCGAACTTGAAGCAACTCACCGATGCTGCTATGAAGAAATTCTACACTCGCCGTGATGGATTTCAGCTTTTCGACAATTATATGATGTTCGTCGACAGAATCGTTGATCCTCAGAGATAGCGCAAACAATTCCTTCGACAGTTACACAGATAACATCCTTGCATGGACCGTTAGAAATTCATCGCTCGAAGCTACGTTTATTGGCCAAAAGTGGACGACGAAGTGGAGCAGTATGTAAGTCTTTGTCGATCCTGTGCTGAAGCTGCAAATTCACCGAGGAAGACCACTCTTGAATCCTGGACGATTCCTACCAAGCCCTGGGACCGAATCCACATTGACTACGCAAGACCGATCGATTGATTCTATTACCTGGTCATTGTGGACGCTTTTTCGAAGTGGTCTGAAGTACAGACTCGGGAAAATTGGGAAATGCGGGAAAAATGCGGGAATTCTATGTCATCGGGAAATATGCGAGAAAAAGTCGTGAATTTCAAAATCCATCGGGATTTTTTGTCATATGGAAGGAACCATACTCACGCCTTTTTCAAATTTTTAAGTAGCGTTTTTGTCATCTACTCGGTCTAATGATCTCATTAACGGAATGAAACAGTGTTTTTCTGCAAATCCAGCATTGCTGAAAAAGAAGGTGTTCAAAGAATTGACTGGAGAAATCAGGGAATTGCGAGCCAGCCCTGGCTTTGAAGTACTCAATATCGTTAGCTGCGGCTTGCACGTCGTACACAATTCTAAGACTAACAGATTGGCATATGGATCATTTTCTGCTGGCTTTGTTCAGCCTGTTTCAAAACGTACCGCTTAGAAGATCTGTCTACACGGCTGTGACAGGTGATGACTACATTTATTTTAATTTTACTAGAGTGAACCTCCTTAGGTTATCCTTTTCACTGAAGCATCACTATTGTATATATTAATGTAAACTTTAGTGGAAACATTAACTTTGCACGTTTTTACAATATTTTTTTCTTTTTATATGCTACACAAGTTCCGCCAACCTGAGGTGGTGACGCTGCTGTCATTTTTAAAATATCATAAAATCTCAGTCCATTTGAATAATAGACAAATATTTGTCACTGTAGTGGATAAAAAACTATTGTGTCAGTCACCTTACAGCAATAAAAAGATACCAAAAGCATTAGACATTTTTTTGGAAACGAATGCTTTTCAAAAATAAGTTGTGCATTTTTCAACCCCTGTAAAATAGACTAAATATAAAATGTCGACGATTTATTATTATTATTATTTATCTTTATTTAGGAGCCTTTCAGCCATAGCTGGTTCGGCTCCACACAAAATGTCGACCAATTGATGTATGACGGTATTTTTGATCACCAGAATTACGTATGGAGAGATTTACATTAACATTATGTAAATTCGTGGTTTTTCAAGTTTTTCCACTGAAATTCTGCGAAGTTCGTTGGGTTCATAATTCGAGAAGATTTGTGGATGAAGTGAAGCAGGAAGAAAGAAAGCTGCAGGAAAGTCATCCGAATTTCAAACGGAGTCTTCCGTCGGTATTCCGATTAAAAGTGTTTGCTGTTGTGGATGATGCGGTAGACGATAAGATGCGAGGACCAAAGCTGAACTTTGTTATCACGCCATAGCAATGGTTGAGGCGTTTCCCAGCCTGAATCTCCTATGGCTTCGTTTCTTTTTGACGATTGGAAGGTATTAGTGAGAGAATGATTAAGCCCGAGCATCTGACTGTCAAAGCAAAATCATTAATTGATATAGAACTGACGGAGAGCAATCTTCTGCCAGACTTTAATGTTAAAATCGGTTTTGCCTCTAAATCGGCAATAAAAAAAGCGAGAGAATTTGGAAAAATTTCCAACAAATACGTTTTGGCATTCCGCAACGACTGTCGATCTTTTTACTGTGGTTTTTTGAAGAAACTACTCAGCAAATCTCCATTAACGCACCCTTTAACGCGTTACGTCATCCTCATTAACCCCGATTTTCTTCCTCACTTCACGGACATAGCTTCGCTGTGCCTGGAAACGTTCGTAGATAAAAAAAAATTAAAAATCAATGACTTATATACAGCGATTTTTGTTCTCGTTTGCAAAATGAGAGATCAAAGCAGGTTACGCAATACGCAAGAAGCTCAATTTGCGGCTGCTATCCGTCATTTTCCCTAAATGAAACAAGTCAGAATTTCCGATTGAACAAAAAACCTCAAAAACTTAAAAAAAATTTATTAATCCAATTTATATAAACTCATTCTCCCTGTCGGGAAAATTAGGCAAAAATTCGGGAAAAAATGCGGGAATTTTTAAATTAAGATTGTGTGGCCACCCTGGAAGTCTTCCGATCACGCTCAATCAACACTACTGCAACCATTGAAATGCTGCGAGAAACATTCGCCCGCTACGGTAATCCAACCACTCTGGTGTCGAACAATGGAACACAGTTCACTAGCAAACGCTTCCACCCGTTCTGTAGCAACAATGGAGTCTCGCACAATCGGATTTCGCCTTATCACCAACAATGCAAAGGGCAAGCTGAACGATTTGTCGATTCTCTGAGGCGAAGACTCAAGAAAGTAAGTGAAGGCGGGAAGCCCACCAACACTAGAGCATCTCCAAACATTACTCTCTGTGTATCGATCGACACCCAACAAGAGTACAAGTCACATGAAGTCTCCAGCTGAAGCTTTTCTTGGCAGATCTGTCAGAATGACTTTAGATCTCCTCAAGAAACCAGTTCCCGTTCCAGGTGTTATAAATGAGAAACAGAACAAGCAGTTCAATCAGATCAGCGACATGGAGCAGTTCATCGAGAATTTTAACCCGGCGACTTGGTGTTCACCGAGTACCATCACGTACTCGTAAAAAAGTAATGGAAGCCAGGCGTGATCATCCCAAGGAAAAGGATCCGTTAATTGCAACGTTCTTTTGGGCCTTGTTGGACGTCATCGGTTGATCCGGTCACATATAAACCAGATTCGACCACGTACAGTCTCAGCTGAAACAACAACACCAGTTGCTGACACCCAGCTGCAGTGGGAGATTCTAATTGAAGAATGTGGACAAGCAGCTCCGATATTCCAGCAACCGGTCGAAATTGAAGAAATTCCGCTACAGGTTCCAGATGAGGATATTGGTCTTGTTCCTGACCCTGACGACAACACAACTGTTTCCTTGACCGATGAATAAATTTTCAGAAGATGTCCCTAAAGCACAACCTTCTCCAGAAGCACCACGACAGCAGCCGTTGCGGCACAGAAAACTGCCATCCTGGTTGGCCTCGTACGATATCTTCTAAGGGGGAAATGGAGCAGAGTAGTAAGCAATAAAGACATAGATGCGATTAGTTTCCTGTCTCTATCTTGATGTGGGCTAATCAACAGCTTCCCATTTGCATAGCGGAAAATTAAATCTTCCGAATTGAACCTCAGTACATGTACCGTAACATCTCCTCTGTCATTCGACATGCAGCTTCTATCCGACCGGGGTCAGTGTTCAACAATTTCGGAAAAATTACAACTTCACCAATGTTAGGTTTATGGCTTGCATTCCTGTTTACAGCTGTATAACGTTTTCTTTATTTCACACATTTTATGGCAAAGAACATATACAATAGCAATTATTGAAAACCAGACTACCGCGTGATCGCACTGAAAAACAATCAACTGTTGTTAAATAAGAACTGATCTGTACCAACGTTGTTATTGCTGATGTTAATGTTGCTTTCACTTGCTCCTCCACTTCCTGCACGGTATTCTCAATTTACGCTATTATGACTATAAAGTATGCTGGGACTGGGACTACGCCAAAAAGGAGTATATTACTTTTACTCCCTTTTGCGTAAACTGAATATATGCCAATATGTGCATACTTTTTACTCCTTTTGAAAAGTGTAAAATGCATACTTTTTACTCCTTTTGAAAAGTAAAATATGCATACTTTTTACTCCTTTTGGAAAGTAAATGTGCATACTTTTTACTCCTTTTGAGAACTTAACAAATGTGTACTTTTTACGCATTTCAAAAAATCAATATTGCTCCAGTATGGCTGAAAACGGCTCAATTCCGAATTTCAAATTAGAAAGCGAAAAAGACATCAATAAATTACAGTCATGTTTATTAATTGAAAAAACAAATTCAAAATACCTATCTAGAGGTTTTGCGCAAAAATTTACTCACGCATTTTGTTACAGAGTTGATTAACAGGCGTTCTGGAACTATTTATTTTAACCTTATAGCAGCGGCTGGCTAGTCAAGAAGAAAATGAATATAATTGTTTTGCTCAGGAAGTACAAGCATATCGGCTCCAAGCTCGGTCCCAAGCTTAATGATTCGTCCCTAATATTGTATCTCTTATAACTGCATCCGGCCACAGGGCATGAAAGACCTGTTTTGTTTCATACAGTGTTAAACATTTGTAATTACTGACGAAAGCAAATATTTAACTTACCTGTCAACTTCGCGAATACGTCTGTATCCAACGTATTGGATATTTCCTCCCTTTTCTATACTGCAACAGCCTAAAACAATTCCGGAACTTAAACACGGTGCTTACAAAATAAATGCTTTTTTGAAAATGGCGTCTGCGTCAAGTCACGGGCAAAGTTAATTTTCTTTTCTCAGCCTACTTTTTACGCATTTTTTTGTCGCCGTTGACATACTTGAAAAGGCGTAAAAAGTACTCTTCATATCTTGAAAATGTGCAAAATATAGTCATAAAATGAGTTTTCCAGATTTACCGTGTGTCAAAACTTCATTAGCAAAAAGAGCTAACAGCTGTTCTGAAACTTAAAAAGGGGTTGTCTTCAGGGATGCCAGATATACAGACATGTCTGTATTTATACAGACATTTCATCATGCATACAGACATCATACAGATTACAGACATTATACAGACATTCGGAAAATGTTACAGACATATACAGACATTCATTTCGGCGAACTTCACTTAGCTTATTGCTAATTTCTTTCACAATTAGCTTATTGCTTGTTCTACTAGTGTTCTACTAAATGCACTTCCACAGTTATTAATTGAGAGCTTTTGATGCCAAGTACCATTTTTGCATTAGTATGATTGTGTGGCAAGTACAATCATACCCTACGAAAAATTCCTAGACCAGACCGGGAATCGAACCCAGCCACCTCCAGCATGGTGTTGCTTTGTAGCTGCGCCTTTACCGACTGAGCTAAGGGAGGATCCAAGGGAGTCACATACGTCACAGTAAGCAAATTATTGACAGTCTGAAGTTGTACCATTTTGTTGGTGAAAAAAAAAAAACCAGTGAGGGATGTAGAAGTACAAGTATGTGCCTGACTGTTTTATAAGGCTGTTTTCACTTATTTGACCCTTGTCTAAGACGTAGCACTAGAACGAACTAAAAATACGGCCATCATGACGAATTTCCTTGGCGAATCGCATCACCAAGAATTGGTGGCAATGATGCGGTCCAAACCATTTAGTCTTATAATCGATGAGTCAATTGGTCTTAGAAGTGAGGACTTTCTATTGGAATGGCATTGAACTGTCAATTCGAGATTCTTTTAATCACATACTCGAGCTTGCTAAGGCGAATGCTACTACTATACACAGTGCCATTGTTACTAAGTTTAATGAAGGCTTTGATTTTGTACAAAAAGAAGCTAATAGGGTTCGGTGTAGACGGAGCGAGTGTTATGCACGGTGGAAAGCATTCTGTTAGTGTACTGTTTAAAAACGACTGTCCGAATTTATTCGTACTGAAATGCATTTGCCATTCATTTGCACTGTGTGCATCATATCCATGTAAGAATATTCCATCTTCAGCAAAAGTCTTTTTAAAAGAGCAAAATTCAACAAACTGCATCTCTTAATAGAGCTAAAACCTTTGAAAATGTTACATCCATCAGCGACCCGGTGGCTTTCTTTGGACCAAGTTGTTAGGCGTGTTCTTGAAGCTGGAAATCTTGAAAGTATATTTCAGTATTCGCGATACATCAGCAGGATGAAAAAAATAAATAGTTTTAAGGAGATAGAACGAATGATCAAGAGGTTAATGTCCCTTAAACAACAACAAAAAAAAAGTTTACGAGCGTCTCAGCGATCCATCAGACGACCTGTACGCAATTAACCACATCTTACCGAAAATCAACTTTTTTCAATCTGAAAAGCCAATGGTGTACAAGCTGAAAACAGAAACTTGCAAATTGATATTCTTGATATTGGATTGTTTCTTGAAACCAGGATATTTAAAAGAATTCACGAACCCTGGCTTTGTGAACCTGATCCCCAATAACTTCTGCGAGTTGGAAAAAAACTGTACGAAGGTGTCGAAGTGCAGGCCTTGATCAACGAATACACTAGAAGTGACAATTTAATCATGGAGCACTTGTATCAATTTCGACTGGACATGATGAATTTGCACATATGCTGCTGTAATAAAAATTGACCTTACCGACGATACCCTCATCAATTTGGTTAATTGATCCTGACAATATCAGAGTAAAAGCCCATCCAGCATTTTTTCATCTTATCAAACGATTTGATAACATTATTGATGATGCATCAGTTCAACCCATCAACGACGAACTCCGGGAATTGAGATTTTCAGTGGCGGACTGAGCTTTTCCGTGTCTACGACAGCTCATTCCAGCTATATTGGCTATACCATATTGGACGAGCGAATTATTTCAATTTACAATAAACCATGACAGGCACTTTGTCGGCCAAAGAGTACGATAGATCGCACAAAAAGCAAAATGGAGTGGTTAAAATTCCATCTAATATGAAATGTCTGTTCACAAGCGATACGTACAGCAAAATTTAAGTTGCTCAAGCCTTTGTAATTAATTAATTTTGTAGTAGTGAAGTGAAGGTGAGTTGTTTCATTATATTTATGAATGATGATAATAAACGATTTTCCTAGAATTTTTCAATACATCAAATGTAAAAGATAAAAATATTTTGCTTTGTTCATAATTAGTGATTGAAAAATGACAGTGATTTAATCATATGTATGGAAGTGAAAGGAAAGTTGACATTTAAATATAAAACTTGAAATTGCAATCTCTTTTGCGTTAGATTTTTGTTTTTGTGATGTTTACAAAACATAATCTCACCTCTACTCGTTTGTCAGCATCTATAAATAGCGATTTTCAACATTCCATTGAAGCACCTTAAAACCAAAACGAAAACCGTCATACAGACAAATACAGACAGAGATTGATAGACTTTTGAAAAAAGTATCTGGCATCCCTGGTTGTCTTACCCCGTGACAATATTTTTGTTTGACACTACACAGAGAGGAATTTGATGGTCAATTTTACGATTATTGGGGGTTAGGATGACTATTGCAGTATAGTGATTTTGAACCGACTATGATCATGGTCAAAACTACCATTAAAAATAGTTGATGCAACATTTTCCATAATGTCGCAATAGTCCTTGTTACCATGATCATAGTCAAAAATGCCATGAATGTGGTGAATTCGACCATTTTCCTAGTTATTGAAACCACTATATGCGATAGTCATCCTGACCATGATTTAATTGTCGGTACAACGATGAAATTTTTTCTCAGAGTAGAATTTCGAAAACACTCCGCGAGAAAACCTGTCCTACACAGAGAAAAGTTTGATAGACAATTTTACCATCATCAAAAATAGTTTATTCAACATTTTCAATAATGTCGGAATAGTCCTTTATAACTATTATCAAGAATACCAACTGTCGGTACAACCATGGAATCATTCTCAGAGTACCGAGAACGTTTAAATTGCACAGATATGTAGTCACTACCCGAGTAGAGTTTGAGATCAAATAGAAAACTTAATATGATGTTGCTGATAATGATTACTCAGATTGCTGTAGTTGTGGTCGTTTTAACGCTTAAAAGATCAAAATTGATAGCAAAAATATATTCCTGTGACAATAAATTTAAAACCGATCCTGCTATCAGTGAGAGCACATCGAACTGTCAATTTGCTGTACATTTTTGCCTGTTGATAGCAGAATGAGTATTCCACTTGATTGTCTGTCAAAAGACAATGAAAACAAACCTATTTTTCTCAAAGAAGAGTGACCCGAGTAAAGTTGAACTCATAAAGACAGCAATTCGAAAACTTATTTTGATATCAACATCAAATTGAAATCAAAAATTGATTTCACTTCACAGTTGTCAAATTAGATATAAAATTTAGGTTTCATCTTGCTGTGATTTTGCTTGTAATCTTTTTTTTTTTTAAGAGAAGTAGTTTTGTTTTTATTGTTTTGACAGACAATAAAAAGGAATACTTATTTGGCTATCAATGGGGAAAAAAATTACAGCAAATTGACATTTCAATTTGCTCTCACTGATAGCAGGATCAGTTTTAAATCTGATGTCACAGGAACAAATGTTTGCTATCAATTTTGATCTTTTAACCGTTAAAACGACCAAAACGACAGCAACCTGATAAATCATTATCGGCAAACAACATCATATTTAGTTTTCTATTTGATCTCCGACTCTACTCGATCGAAGGCTAATTAAAGCAAGACGAAAACTAAATTCGGTATCAAATTTGACAATTGTGGAGTGAAATCAAATTTTGATTTCATTTGATGTTGATATCAATATAAATTTTCGAATTGCTATCTTTATGTTAGACTTTACTCTTGTATTTTTCGAAGAAATATGTCATATATGTATGAAAAAGGTCCCACTAGGTCAATCGCTTTATTTTGATTTAGGTTTTGATATCTTAAGCTGTACTTTTCAACTAAAAACAAAGACTACAGCACTTGCGATCAAACGGTTAGTGATTAGTGATCTTAGTAAACCAGAACATTGCCAGTCACCCCCCACTGCCCTAGCCTTCGTACACCTCCCTTAGTTACATATATTCATAAACGTTGTCATTTTCTAAAAGTGTGAAAAACATTCGATTAAAAAAAAGCAGTAACAAGTCTTTTTTTCTACCATAGATGAAAAATAATTCACAAAAGTAGCATTCCTTAGTTTTATTGATACTCAGAATACTATGCATTGATTAATAAATTATCCACTATACACTTTCCACAGATCACAATTCGTTCAAGCTTTAATGTTATCAACCATAGCCAACATCCAGCCGTTTAACAAACCTGCAGATGAAGACGTGACCGATGAGTTGAACTCCTTATGTCTAGGTATTGGAAGTAACAACAATAGTACCGTAAATAAAAATGTTAAAAAATCCACCGGAAGCGATGCCGATGATCAGGATGGTGCAGCGAATTTCAACAACAGTGGAAAGGACGAAGGCAATTGTGATAATCTAAAACAGGTTGAAAGTGATAGCAGCTTGGCGGACGAGCTGCAAAGTTTGCATGCTCCACAGGTGCTACCGCGCGGTGGGCAGGGCCAACAACACCCAGGAAAAGGAAAATCTTCATCTAAAGCTATGGCTGGTGCTGGCGGAGGAGGTGGTGGAGGTTGTATCGATAGACGCTCCCGTCAGCAGCAGCAGGCCAATGCTGCCAAAGCTCGTGAATTAAAACAGGCCAACTCTTCGGCCAACACACCGTCATCGATGTCGTCGAAACACGTTCCCGATTCCAGGTAGTGTTGTAACGGAAGCATTATTGAAAATCACAGAGGTTAAAATAATCAAGATTATTATCATTAAAACTGTACGGATGATTTACGCAGTAACCGCAAATCTGGGCGAGAAGAGACTAAAGCAAAACTACGAATGAAAAATAAAACACTTTAATTAAATTAAAAACATAAAAAATGCAGAATATAATTGCAAAAATATATTACACCTTAGGCTTATCATTACTGGAAACAGACAAACAATTAAATAGAAAACATTATACCAGAAAAAAAACACTACTGCTGCATAATATTTATGGATAGGTACAACAGAAGTACCAGTACGTTCTAAATTCTACTTACTCGATCGAGAACGTAGGCATTGTCAGTGTGTTGAAAATTAACCTAGTGTCAAAACACTATCTTTTGCGAAAGGCTGAATGGATAAAGAAAAAGCATTGCTGTTCGCGAGAAGTCTGTTACTCGAAAGTGTGGTTACGCGATCCAATATGAAATTAAACTGGACCGTGTTGTTCCTTTCTTTTTTTTTTTTTTTTTTTTGTATTGCAGGCTTGTTAAAAGGTCGGACATCTTGTAGACTAATGTTCGAATATTTTTCAATGTGACTACAGCACGGTTTTTCTTTCTCAAACGTACGATCTACGTACCCCCTTCCCTCACTGAAACAAGGACATAATAGACCTACCACGGCAAAATTTGATCCATGCCTACCTGCCTTCTCCTCTGTTGGATTGTAACTACTTATTCTATTTTATTTGACCACGTTCATCAAAATTGATTGACGACTTTGAAAATGGAGTGAATATAGGATATTAATTTAAATTCAAAACAAAAAGATTAGAATGGAAATGAGCATCTAGGATCTAGAATATGGAATAGGGAAAACAAGCGAAACGATTGATTAAACTTAAAAAATGAGAAAACATAATTAGCCAGAAAATTCTACCAAGATATATTTTGGTTTAAGTCTCAAAAGTAATGTTAGGTGATAGAGATACCATTTTTAATTGTGGCTTCTATTCTGAGCATTTGACAGTGAAAACTTCAGCATAAGTGTCAGCAGTGAAACGTTTGGCATAATGGACACTTGGCATAATAAATATTTGGCATAATTGTTAGTATTCGACATACTTTTGATTATACATGGTATTGAAAATAAATGAATAATATCAACATTCTTCATAATCCACGAATAATAGATAATGAATATGCTAAATTGTTTGTTATGCCAAGCGTCCTTCTTTTTTTTTTTCAAATGAATAGGGCCCGCAAACAAGTCAGAATTGTTATTTTAGAACACAGCAAGCCGTGAGGAATAGTTAATATTTTTATATGATTTGCACAAACTAGGAGTTATAATTAAACAGGGCACCCCTAAACCGACATGTTTCAGTTTTCGTTTCTCTTTTATCCTCCTTTTTTAAATTTGTTATTATGTTTTGCACCACATCTACGCCTAGATATCATTGAAATGAAGAGTGAACATGAATTTAAAGCTTCACGGTCACAGATAGTAACTCGTCAGTGAATGAGTCGAATTCGACCAAAAGTTCAAAAATGGAATCACTCAATGTATAAGTAAAGTTTTCCTCATTTTACCGCGAAATTATCAGAAAGTGACGAAAATCGGGGAATTTTTACTCTTTTGAGAAGCATATCCATACCGTCAAATGTAATGTACATTTGAGTCTTATCCGACTTAGTGGCCGTGTAGGTAATAAAACAAAGCAAATTAGTCGCCTGGTCTTAAATCGAGGGAAATGCATATTGTTATCGGTTCTTGTCAGTTACGCTTACTGTTCCTTAAGACTATTTGGCACATCGAAGGAAATTTTTATCTCAGTACTTGGAACATCAGTCATTCTTGTCGGATACCTATGAGTTGTTTTTTTAATATAATCTGTATCAAGTTTCGTACTCTAAATTTTCCATAATTTCTACACATTTATTTATTTATTTGCATTGGCGCAGATATACAAAACACCGATTGAAGATTCGATTGTTTCACGAAGATCACATACGTGAAAAGCTGATTATTATTAAACAGACATATAGTGCTTGTATAGAAATTTGAATTTTAATAAAATGATCAATAATTACAAACAAATAAAATTCAATGTTGAAAATAAATAAAATAATACACTACATCGATGTGTTCTCAATGTTTCCATTCATATCACATACAATAAGCAGATTAACTTAAAGAATTAGGGCTGGGACATGGGGTTTGCCGTAACTTTGTAAGTTGAGATAATGGGTGTTCGGATTCGCGCTAGAAAAATTTCCTCACAGGTACCTACCTTTTAAGTTGACCAGTTTGAAGCTGAAATTATGTTTTTTATAATAATGTTTTGTTACCAATGCAAGCTTTAACATATTTAGTTTCTTATTTTTTCCCGCAGGCAATCAACGCAACCAGTAGCACTGTTTGATCCTCCTTGCTTCCAAATTATAACCAAAATTTTATAAATCTTTGTTCATTAAGTGTACTTGATTATACGTTCTGAGTATATTCCAAACTAACCTAGATGCTGTAGTAAGGTGTGGCCCATTTAGTATTGGGACAAATATTTTTGATTCTTACAGCGACCCTAGGATTTGTAAACTATGACATCTTATGTGTTCCCTATAACAATAACAACATCAGAAGTTTTTTTTTCGCGGTGCAGTTCGAACGTGTTTCAGAGAAATACAAAATGGAAAAAAAAGAAGAAAAATAATTGTACGCAATCATTTGGAAAACCCTTCGTGGTCTGGGCAAAAACTTGCTAAAGTGTTGGGTTTTCCCCGAAATACCGTGTGGCATGTTCTGAAAAAGTACAGCGAAACTTTGTCGACGGATCGCAAGCCTCAAAGCAAGCGTCGGGCGGGTACTGTCAACCGTCAACTGCGGAACAAAGTCATCAAGAACATTAAGGCAAACCCCAACATCTCAGACGACGATTTTGGCAAAAAGCTTCGCGCCGCACGCAGTACCGGGCAACGGATTCGTCTCCGGGAAGGTTTCAAGTCATACCGTGCCTGTAGACAACCAAATAGGGATCAAAAGCAGAACAATGTGGCCAGAATCCGTGCCAGAAAACTTTATGATCAGGTGTTGACAAAATACAATGGCTGTCTCCTCATGGATGATGAAACCTATGTAAAGGCCGATTTCAAACAGCTACCGTGACAAAAATTTTACTTGGCTACGGCTCGGGGAGATGTTCCTGCCAAATTCAAGTTTGTGTTTGCAGATAAATTTGCACGTAAATACATGATTTGGCAAGGCATCTGTAGCTGCGGTAGGAAGACCAAGGTTTTCATCACTGATAAGACATTTATTTCAGTACTGTACAGAGCGGAATGTCTCCAAAATATGATGAATATTGCCATTCATCAGATCCAACAAAGAACCTGTCATGTTTTGGCCAGATCTTGCAAGCTGTCATTACAGTAAAACAGTACTACAGTGGTATGAAACCAACGGGATTAAGTTTATACCGAAAGAACTCAACCCACCAAACAGTCCTCAGCTCAGACCGATAGAGAGATTTGGGCTATTATGAAGAGGAAGCTGAAGGTGAATGGCAGTGTCGTCAAACGCATCAATGAATTGAGAACCAAGTGGAATAAGATTGCCAAAACGATGGATGAGAATAATGTGCGCCGGTTGATGAAACGTATTCCGGAAAAAGTCCGCAAATTTCTTCGAAATCGAGATGATTTTTTTTTTTTTTTGTATTTTCACATAAAATCGATCATTTTAGTTACAACAGAATACTATTTTATTAATGTATATCCGAATATGCGCAATAGTCTATGTTCCAATTCTAACTGGGCCACACATTATTATAAAGAGAGATTCAATGTGGACTCCAATCAACAGTTCCCAAATCTCGATGCTTTGACTAAATTAGTCTAACAATAATTAGTGACAGATGCTTTCCTAAATTAGTCTTTTATTATTAAGATATCTCTTTAATGTAGTATTTAATTTTCTACTTACTTCAGTTAATTAAAAGTAAATTTTTGAGTTTTCTTCTTCACAGCTACAGTTCTAAAGCCGTGAGCCAGTTTTAAATCGATACTTTCCTATTGATTGCTGGATATTCTGCGTGGCGTTTTTTAGGTGCGACGGCTCGCTCTCACATACAAGGTGACTTTCCATTTGATTTGACCAGAGAGTTACCTCACAAAAGGCGATAATTGTCAACTCGTATGTGAGAGCGAGTCACCTCACCTCACACGCCTCGCAGAACCAGGCCTAAACAATCGTCCGATATCGTGACTTGTTTCTTTTCAATTCCCTCATCTGACGTTGTCAAACATTACAAGCGACGTTAAGTTGCCGACTATTGCTTCTAGACGTCTGTTTTGTTGCAGCTGTCCAGTGGTGCTGTACGCAACACATCCCCGACCTGTAAAGCTGACCCGGAATCATCTGATGGATCTGGATTAACATCAGAAATCTCCAGTACCGCTAGTTTGGCAGTTTCTACTTCTTCTTCAGCATCTTCAAACTTATTGCTTTCACAATTAGCTTATTGCTTGTTCTCCACTTAGTGTTCTAAATGCACTTCCACAGTTATTAATTGAGAGCTTTCGATGCCAAGTACCATTTTTGCATTAGTATGATTGTGTGGCAAGAACAATCATACGCTATGCCCAGGGAGTCGAGAAATTTTTCTTTACGAAAAATTTCTAGACCAGACCGGGAATCGAACCCAGCCACCTCCAGTTTGGCAGTTGCCTGTTTGAAAACTCCGCTGTTATTCCATAGCCTGGCGTACCCTTTACTGTACATTCAACGTCCCTTTGGTCCCACGCCTATCGACGATCTCCTTCAAAAACGTTCACGAAGTAGACTGTCTGCGGTTGTGATTCCCCAAACCATTTTGTTTGTTTATAGGCTTCTACATATTATTCGGTAGTTTTTGTGTCTGTTGATGCAGGTCTCTTAGAGCCTAGGCTACATTCCTTAGTTGCATATTTCTCCTTGGTTCATTAGGTGCTATCCCACGTAGGAAATTGGTCGGATGCCGGCAGCGGGGGGGGTACTGGGAGCTGGGAGGAACGAACATCATGGGACGACTATTAATCATATCCGCCGGCGGGGGAAGGGGGGAGAGAGACTCGCGGGGGAGAGTTGTCGGTGATCACCCTGTGACGCCCGCGCACAGGCGCACCGCCCCCCCCAACCCCCCCCCCAACAAGAATAATACAGGGAACAAAAAAAAAAAAGGGGGGGGGTGGGGGGGTGTGGGGGGGTGAAAGAAAAAAGAGGAATACGCCGACATAATCTAAAATAAATAAACAATTTTAATGTTGACGAGAGATTTCATTTTTCATTTTCATTTTCAAGTACAGAAGGGGGTCATAGGGCCAAGTCTCCAGCGATGAAAATCACTGTCCATACAGTACCAGGGTAGAAGTATAGATTTGGAATCACAGAATAATAACCACAGGGGTCAAGTGAATCCTGCTTAAGATACCGGATAGTTGAAAATAGGGGAAAAAGGAACCAGAGATTGATGACGTGTTAGATACATTACATAGAGGATAGTAGGAGGCAGAAAGTGAAGCAAGAGAGCGGCGTTTGATTGCTGAAACGAAAACGGAATAATAGTTTGGTGATTATTGTAAGTGATAAGTTCAAGTATGAATTAGTTCTCATCTGTTTCTTCTCCTATTGGTTGTGGTTGCACTGGTACCGCAAGTTCTTGTTATCCAACTTGCTCTTCGATCTCATCCACTGATTGTTGATTACAATTTTGAAAGCATTTGCCACTTCTCAAGTGTCTGAAGAGATAAGGTTCAATGATGCAGATCCAGCTTTCCTGTTGACTCCAGTATACAAAAAAAAAAGGAACAGATATAGTCATTAGAAAGTGATATTATCAAAACGAAATGGCTGTTCAGTATGGTTTAACGGATGTGAAATGAAGGAACATCGGAATTAAGCATGCTTGGGGGGGAAACAACGAGATGATTAATTCAATTTCAAATGGATTTGTCAACCATGCTTTATTAAAAAAAAATTACAATAGAGCAACTCAATCAACTTACGCAACATCGACTCATGTTCTATGCTAATATTAAAAATGTTCCGTCATGTCACATCTTCAAGTGATCTGCGTAAGCCACCCATTTTATTCAGGCCCTTTTGAACTAGAGGTTAAATAAAGAGCCCAGTATTTTAGAACTAGGATTCCAATAACAATGAAATGATGAATGTCATCACTTACTCCTACTTGACTTCCGCCTCGACCAACCTGGCGGAACGACACCCAATTCCTTACTGAATCAAAGAGCAGTTCAGATAATAATCATGCGTTATTTTATTTATTTATTTTTATCCCCATAGGATTGCAATGATCGGGATTGGTTTTTGAAAATTTTCAAGTGATTATGCCGGAAGGATTAGTCTATGACCAAATAAACACCGGGCTTTCAAAATCAGCTCACATAGTCTTCTTGAAAACTTTTGGGATTCAGTATCAGTCAGTATACGTGTTTTGTTGTCCAGGTATTTGTTAAAGTCCGTGTCATTATATTGTTAATGATATTCTTGTCAGTGCAATTTTTGGTATCTGCGCAATTTCATATAGTACAGGTGTGACAATGTGACAGCTATCTCCCTTATTCTACGCTCCCAAATGGAACAAAGTATTTGACGTTAAACTCATCGGGAAAATAAGCTGCTCTGTTGGACATGGATATTTGTGGTCGGTCTTTTAATATATAGTTATGTTTGTAGGTATGATGAGTATGTAGTTTTGGAAATGTTAAATGATTTACTTACCCACACTGTTGTTATTATTATTAGCTTTTGATTTGTTGGGAACATACCGCCTTAGATGATACTTGCATGCATGCGCTTCGTCCACGTAGGTCTTTCTTGGGCGGCTACTCAGTCTTGTTCCAACCCGAGGCCGAGATGTCTGACTATCCAGGTTGCGTCGCCTGAGACTCGGAATTGCTTCCACTGTAACCATACCAGGCTCCAAGCCTAGCCTTCCTGATTCTTGTTTTGTTTCTTTTTGGTTTCAATAAAAATTGCCGGCAAAACGCCAACGAAACGTGAGGGGGGGGGGAAAGAAGAAAAAATATTATAATAAAAATAATGTGTTGAGAGTGTATTATTTTGGAGGGGGGGGGGTAAGGTTGGGGGGGGGGGGGGGGGGGGGGGCTTGGGGGGGGCAGGTAAGACGTGGCTCCAATAGCTCCGGCATGTCAGATAACCCCAAGCTGGAGCTGAAGATTCCACATTTGGCGATCCGGCCAGTTAAAATATGAATTGTTTTTTTGTCAATCATAACGAGTATTAATTCAATTTTGTCACTCTAGCAAATTTTGTCACGCTAGCATAGAATTATTCAAATACCGCAAAATAAGTGACCCCGTTGTGAACTCTCACTGAAAGTTAGCCGAACAAAATGGAGTAGTTTCTTCTTTTTTTCCCGTGTAAAAAAAAAAAAAATATAAATCGTTCTTGTTAGCTTTACTTTAGAAAGTGATTTTTTTTTAGCGTCGGCTGTTAGGCGAGCAGTCAAAGCAAAAAAAAACACGAGTTGGGATTACCGTGCAACAAGCTTGGTTATGTGTGCGTTCGGGATGACCACAGTGCGTTTGCAAATAAAAAAAGCTTATACAGTGCGGTGTGAGTTGGGATAACCGCAAATAACAGCCCTTCCGAGGTTTGTGTGAGCTCGGGATGACCACAGCACTGGAAATATGAGAAAATAAGGCATGGTGCGTGTTGGGATAACCGCCCTAAAAGTGATCACTAGACAAAGCGGAGATCCAGTTGGGATAACCGCAATGTTGCAAAAAAAAGCGTGAGTTGGGATAACCACGCATGTGACAATTTAGCGAGTAGTATTTTGAAAAAGCGCGTGTTGGGATAACCGCAGTTAATAGACATTTTTTTTTTTGTCTCTGTGCTAGTTACTACCATGATTTCGTCACTTGAACAAAATGATGGTCAAAAGCAAATTTATACTGAAGGATTTTTTTCTCTTTAAGCTAACTCGCAGAGAACTCATTACAAACAAATGGCTAGCGAAGGAAAATATGTACGGGCTCCGACGTACGTTTCGGATTCGGAGGATGAGCAAAGCGTTTTGTCTCACGGATCGGATTATAACGAATCGATTGTCTCTGCAGGCGGGGAAGAAAATTTCATCGGCGATGGCTCCGTGGACACAGCTGAAGGGAATAGCCAGGTACCAACAGATCAGCCGTTCGGAGAGCAAAACGAAGGGAACTGTTCAGTACCGGCAGATCAATCATGCAATAACCAAGCGGATGAAGAAGGACCGGATGAGGAAGTCGTTTGCCAATCAACTACAGAACTGTACGACAAAATGGAGAAGTTTGAGAAAGCTCTGTCTAACATTGTTGCGGCAATGGACAACTTTCAGCGGATCCAGCATGTACCCTACCAAAACGACGCAGAGCTAACCTGGTCTACAGCGCGCACACAAGAGAAGCAAGATGGTCCGATACAAAGTATTCGTTGGGACCATATCAAATGTTTCCCTAAGGACGTACCGGCGAATAAGTTGTGGGAAGCCTGGCACAAATACATAGAAAATTTCGAGATTGCTGCATCGTTGGGAAACGCGTTTGACCCAGCGCGAAGGACACAACTTTTGTTCTTGTCCGTCGGAGAAGACATGCAATCCATAATCCGAGCAGCCAACCTACGTCCCAGTCTGGAGGATACGAGTTGTTACGCAACATTCGTTAGCAACATAGACTCATACCTGAAGTCTATGACGGATACAAGTGCCGAGCATGAAGCATTCTCGAACATGCGTCAAGCCAAGGAGGAGTCGGTCATGGGATTCCATGCTAGACTGGTCGAAAAGGTCAGACTTTGTGGTTACGCAGCTTCGGACCAAGGGAGATTTGTCAGGGCGCAACTCATCAAGGGGATGACAAACCAAACGCTGGCCAAGGCTGCAAGAACATACGGCCATGAGACGAACCATATTGTCCAGTCAGCAACCCGTGAAGAAGCATTTGAAAAAGAAGCGAATTCGTCATTCCAAGTCGATGTTTTTGCAGTCGACAGTCGACACTATTCCAGACGTGAACCCGGACGAAGCGATTCCCGCTATTCCCGACGTGAACCCGAACCGAAGCGCAGGCGAGTCTCTTCTACCGACCGAAACGCACCACAGGCAAAATCATCCTACAGAAACACTACCTACCCACCAGGACGGCGATCGCGGTGCTCGAGATGTTACTACACTACTCATCGTAACGCCACCTGCCCAGCCCTCGCCCAGAATTGCAACAAATGCGGGAAAGTAGGACATTTCAGCGCCGCATGCCGCGCGGTAACTCGCCCGAATCAAGAAAGACGTCAGGACCAGCGGGACGGAAACAACGATCTCAAGCGTGACGATCAGGTAAAATTCGACCGTGAAATGTAATTTTATAGCAGCATTGCTGCCAAAGTAGTAATATGAGGAATAAATAGAATTCATTCTTGTCCTTCCACGTTTGTTGATTCGTTTTCTTTTTAGCGAGTGAATTCCCTATCCCTCCAGGACGTTTTAATTCAGTGCAACGTTGGTCGGTCCCATAAGCCCATTGAATTCTTAATTGATTCTGGAGCAGATGTGAATGTCATTGGTGGCAGCGACTGGCAACAATTGAAGCGGGAGTTTGAGAGCGGTACTGCAGCGTTCGAGTACACAGAGATTTGGACCGGCAAAAGTGTTTGTTCCTACGCAACGAGCAAGCCTATGACCATAGAATGTGCTTTCAGAGCTCTCGTAACTGTTTCTGAGCGTACTGGTTCAGCAGTGTCAGCAGACTTTCTTGTTGTTAGGGATGGACTTCGATCTTTGTTGGGGCGTACGACGTCCAGTGATCTAGGACTATTAGCGGTAGGCGTCTCCATCAACAACTGTGAACCAAGGCTGAAAAGCAACGTGTTTCCAAAGATGCCGGGAGTCATGGTCGAGTTCAGCATCGACCGATCCATTCCGCCAGTCCGGAACGCTTACTATAACGTTCCTGCAGCATACCGCGAAGCAGCCAGGCAGCGACTGGTGGAGATGGAAGAAAGCGGGATAATTGAAAAGGTGACCTCTGCCCCCAATTGGATCAGCGGCATGTCAGCCGTCCCGAAAGGCAACAACGATTTTCGGCTTGTCGTTAACATGCGGGCAGCCAATAAGGCCATCAAGCGCGAATACTTTCGCATGCCACTCATCGATGAGATGAAAATTAAGCTTCACGGTTCCAGATATTTCACAAAGCTGGATTTGAGTAATGCTTACTATCATCTTGAGCTCAGTCCAGAATCCCGAGAACTGACCACCTTCTTAGCAGAGTGTGGAATGTACCAGGTTCAAGCGCCTCATGTTTGGGGTCAATTGCGCACCAGAGGTGTTCCAGCGCGTAATGACGCAACTATTCAAGGACATTAAGAATATCATCGTTTATATCGATGATATCCTCCTATTTGCAAAAACCCTAGAGCAGTTACGGGAAACGGTAGCCAAGGTTCTGCAAATCTTGAGGAAGAACAATTTGACGCTGAATGCCGGCAAGTGCCAGTTCGACAGATCACACATCAAGTTTTTGGGCCACAAACTTGATCAGCAAGGCTTCCACGTCGACGAAGAGAAGGTGAGGAGTATAAAGTCCTTCAGGAGCCCCAATACTGCTTCTGAACTTCGCAGTTTTCTGGGGTTAGCATCCTTTATCAGCCCTTACATACTTCATTTTGCGGAGATTACAGCATCACTCTGGTCGGTGGCAACAACAAAAACCTGGAAATGGGGACCGAAGCATGAGAAAGATTTTGAAGCCGTGAAGGATGCGATTGTACATTGTGTTCATTCGCTGGGATACTTCGCAGAAGGTGACAAGACAATCCTGTATACTGATGCCTCTCCCAATGCTTTGGGAGCCGTGCTTGTGCAAGAGAACAGTCGTCGGGAGGCTCAGCGTTATAAGTTTTGCTTCAAAGGCGTTGACCTCTACTAAAGAAAAAACGGTATGCGCAGAACCAACGAGAAGCATTGGGTGCAGTATGGGGAGTCGAGCACTTCTCGTACTTCCTATTGGGGCGTCATTTTGTCTTACGTACGGACGCACAAGGAGTATCATTTATTCTTAATCGTGTCCGTGAGAATTCAAAGAGGGCGTTGACGAGAGCGGATGGCTGGGCTCTGCGGTTGAGCCCTTATAGCTACGATATAGAGTACGTTCGTGGACGTGATAACGTTGCGGACCCATCCTCCCGTCTGTACAAATACGAACATGATGATCCGTTTGACGAAACAAGCAGCCCATGGGAAATTGCTGCAGTCGAAGCCAAAAGCATCGGGATTTTGACTGAAGCGGAAGTACAAGCCGCTACTGCAAAGGACGATACTTTACAACAGGTTATGATGGCCCTCGAAACTGGAACTTGGCCCAAATCCCTGGGTAAATTCAAAACCGTAGCCGAGGATTTGTCAGTTCACAATGGCATAGTTGCGAAAAGAGGCTGCACTGTAATTCCTGCATCTCTTCGTAAGAGAACACTAGATATCGCTCACAGCGGTCACCCCATGGCGGGAAAACTGAAGAGTATCTTGCGTGAAAGGGTCTGGTGGCCAGGTATGACGATTGATGCCGAGGAGTGGGTCGAAACCTGCCAAGCATGCGCTACAACCGGAAGACCAGAGAGGCCTACACCAATGAAACGTTTGTTTGCTCCAAAGTCGGCATGGGAAACAATTGCGCTGGACTTTAATGGGCCGTACGCAAAATTGGGTGGAATTTTGGTCCTAGTAGTGGTAGACTATAGATCCCGCTACCTAATTGCGAAACCAATCCGGTCCACTGGCTTCGAACCCGTCAAGAACCTTCTGGAGCAGATATTTGAGAGGGAGGGATACCCCCAGAACATCAAGACGGATAACGGTCCTCCTTTTAACAGCGAAGACTACAAATCGTATTGTGTAGAACGGGGTATAAATACCATTTTTAGCACTCCCCTGTTTCCTCAACAGAATGGCCTTGTTGAGGGGCTACATGAAGCTCGTCAATAAAGCTATGGCGACAGCTATTTCTACCGGAACTAGTTACACGAAGGAGCTGCAAGCTGCAGTTGAAGCGCACAATGCCGCAGCACATAGTGTGACCAAAGTTCCTCCCGAGGAGGTTTTAATGGGGCGTAAAATTCGGCGTCGCTTACCATTGCTTGTGGGAGGAAGTTCGGAGCACGAAGCAGATCAACTCAACGTAAGGGACCGTCGAGCTAAATTGAAGGCAAAAACATACGAGGATGACCGCCGCGGAGCAAGAGAATGTCGCGTCAAACCAGGCGACGTCGTAATAACTGAGCGAACAATGCGAACAAAAGGGGATACGAGATTCGATCCGAAGCGTTTTACCGTTACGGAGCAAGACAATGGCAATCTCGTCCTATGTGACAATGATGGGAGGATTTTGCGGCGCCACGTGACTCAAACTCGTAAGGTGAAGGAATGGAGAAATGATGAGCCGGAACCAGTGATTGGCAGTAGCACAGAAACTGATAAATTAACTCGACGACGCTCGGTCCGGGAACGTAGACCACCAGCACATCTAGACGACTATGTGAGGATTTGCGAACTTGAAACTATAGAGCAAAGATGCTTGAAGTAAATATAATTCTCATACATTGTTTGTATTGAGATCACACCGAAATATCGATTTTTTAAATAAAATGTTGGGAAGTGATTATATACGGGAAATGGAATGTTTCTTTCTGTAAGAAAATCGTGGGGCGACTAACAAAATAGACTCTTCCTTCTCGATGAGAACAGTTACCTAAAAGAGAAGACAAAAAAATTGGTTAGGCGAAAAGGATACTTACGTGGTTAGGCTAGGCTTAAACCTAAAACCCAGAACTAGGGGGCTTCTCTGTAGCCCCCCTCACCTGCATGAAAGGGGGGACATTCAAATGCCGGGAATGTACCCAGCTCCCGGCCGCCAGGTGGAGTTGCTGGTCTTTATCAGCAAGCACTTCTGCCATTGTGGCCTAACTAAGAAAAATCCATAGTCCTTATCTCCAAATCATCTTCGCTGCGAAAAATGCGTTTTATGTTTTTCTTTTCTCGATCCGGGTTATTTTTCATCTGCTTCCTTCTCTTTGATCTCCAGCACGTACCAGTGATCTTCATCCCTCCGGCGATACTCCAGATATTTTTATCCCCAGGGTGCATCGGTCACCTAACATTTTTTTCCGAACAAACTAAAAGGAAACTGTTTCTGTAGCTATAGCCACATTCGTCATCACAACAGATAGCTGTCAATTTGAAGAGCTAAACTCAAAACAGATTAGCCAAACAGCTAAACACGTTTTTTTTAACCAAGCATAACGTGTTGAAACTTCGTGCAGGTCACCTACACAGAAAAAAATTCTTGCAGTAAAAACTACCATTTTAGCCGACTAAGCCTATTTTCAAATTACCATGAAATTTATATTTGACAGATCTCATGTTGATGTTTACCCTAGTGTTAACCCCACCATGGTTGATTTAATCACAGGCATCATGGCATGGCATTTATCATGGCATTTATAGTCAGGAAAAAAATGTTGGTGTTTGCGCTTAATTTTACCCTTGAAAAAGAAAAAAAAAATTACCGAATCAGCGCCGAAAAATAAAAGAAATCTAAACTAATTAAAACTTTGCTATAATTTTTTTTTCTCAGCATGGGAGGGAGAAAATCTTCGAGAATATCAAAGAGAATTCAAACAAATCAGGTAACCGCTTAGTTCTTTGCAGAGGCGAAGTTCCTATAGCCCTGGGATGTCCTTTTTTGGACGAAACCTCTAAAGGATTACATGAACACTATCAAAGCATGATGCCTGTGTAGCTACAGGAAAGAGCTTGCCCACTACACAGGATCCCTGTAATTTCCAAAAAAGAAAAAAAAAACGATGGTATCTTAAGTTCCTGGGGTCTCCCAATATAACACATTTTTTAGAGGAGAGGGGAGATGTGGGGCATAAGCAAGACGACCCGTTGCGAGCCTACCATCAATTCATCATTGTGTCAATACAGATGCACGTGTGTTGCCTCAGGGTGCGCTGACACTCATACTAACGCACTCGTTCGGCCATCAGTCAACGAAGGCTCTCATGCCCCGACATCGCCCTCTTTCGTCCGCAGACAGTCCCACAGGTAAGACGTGGCTCCAATAGCTCCGGCATGTCAGATAACCCCAAGCTGGAGCTGAAGATTCCACACGATAGTGTTCGTGAGGTCAATCCATGACAGTAGCTGTCAAACGCATATAGAGATGTCACAAGTTTTTGAAAATATAAAAAATATGTGAACAGTGCTTTGAACTAACATTGCTTATGTTGAAGCTTTGACATGAACTTGATAAAGCGAAAAGCATATTAATGAATACCAAATCGCAGGACATTTCGCTGGCTTAGGACGAACGCGGGACGCATTTGACCCGGGAAATTTTTTTGAAAGGGGGAATGTGGCGCGACACGGGGGTCTGTTCGTGTCTCTTCCCGCTTGTCGAATGGGCTTTGGCAAGTTATTTTTTTCTCAATCTAATATGCATAAAAAAATTAAAAATCTCCATAATATTTTTTAAAATAATTATTATTATTATATAATTTTAGGAATGGGTCCTTTTACCTTGTCTTCATTTTTTCGGTTTGGATTTTGAGTTTAAGCAACATTCCATAAACCCATCTTATTTACAAACTTTAACTATATTTACTACTACATACTACATCTAAAAACATAGAAAATTGAGCCGCGAAATGTTGTAAATTAAAAGTTCGTTTGATTTTCAGCGCAGAGCTGATGTGCCGGCGCATTATATGTTGTGAACGACAGGTCAGGCAATGTTATTTTATGCCAATTTCGTAGTTAGTACACGCAGAGAAATACAGCACATTAGAATCAAATATACTAGGGTTTTGATTCAAATAGATGATTTTGGTTGAATCAAAAGAATATTTATTTGTTTTTAATACCACTCAGCGTTGGTTTAAAAAAATATATATTTGAATCAAAAACATTACCATTTGATTTGAAAACAAAATCTTTTCAAAATGGCATGATGTTTTTCTGCATATTTGTGTATCTCCTTCGCGCCATTTTATAGCACGAAAACTGCGAAATGGACTCGCTGTCGGAGATTTTTATCAAGGAACTTGAAGTTGAGATGTTGGATGTGGATGAATTTGAAATTACGGAGATATTAAAATCGTTTCAGCTGTGTGAAGCAGTCATCATCGGTGCATTCCTAGGTATGTAAATTTAGATTACTTATGCTAAAAATTCTAATTTTAGGGCTTATTTCAGCAAACCAGTACACCATTGACATTTTGAAATTTATCTAACGGAAGGAGGAGGAAGAGCTGATACAGCAGCCATTTTTGGCGAAAAGGAAAAAATGCATGCATGGTACAAACGCATGGAGAAAAAATCTGGTAAGTAAACCATAATAATTCATAAAAATCAAATCAGCTATCTCCTTTTTTATGATCTAGAATCTTTCTCAGTTGGTTGAATCGGCATTTTCTTCTCCGTCTACACCGTCTGCAACAAGCGAGCCAACAAGACGTCTCAAAACCTAAATGTAATTATGTGAACATTATAAATATTGTTTAAAAACAATCATTAAGCCTTGATCTTTACTATTATCACATAAAATAAAGAAAATTAAAAGCATACATGAAATTAAATTATTAAAATCAACCAGAATTATTTTTAAAACAAATCTAATTTTATTTTGAGTCAAATCGTGTTTGTATTGATTTAAAAAGAAGCACGTAATTGAAGTAAACAAAGTATATTTGATTCAAATAACGATATGCTACACGCAGAAAAAAAGATGGTACATTCTACAAAATATTGGGTCAAATTTAACAAAATTGTTTGTCATCTGAGGACTAACAAACATTTTTGTTGAATTCTACCCAATATGTTTGTTGATTCTACAACTATGATAGTTACAGATACACCTCAGCACGTTTGTCCTATCAACAATCGTTTTGGTTGGATTAGCAATTTAATTTGTCGACTCAACCATCTGCTTTGTTGAAATGACAAAGCCATGTTAGTTGTTTTAACAAACATGTTTGTTAATCTGATAAAAATGTTCAGCTTGGATTTTGAGTTTATTTTTTTCATTTTTTAAATTCAAAAATACGTTCTTTGTTTTAATGCATATAATGTTTTATTCATCAGTTATAATTTACATTTAAATTCAACCTGACAAATTACCTACAGCGCAACTGATTCAATCCATGGATACATTTAGTTCGGTCCTCTAAGTATGTCATAGGTATAAGTATGGCTAGCTCCTCTATTTCTTTACGTTCTATAATGCGAACCATTAGCAACGTGTATTTATTTGCTGAAAATAAAAAGAACTTAATGCATATTACCGTTTACATGATTATGCCAACAATACTTACTGATGAATGCTCCTGCGACCTTTAAGGAGACGCTAAATTGCTTGAGTAAATTAGCAAAATCTAGTTCGTCAGGAATTAATTCCTGGAATTCCTCTTCAAGAACTTCCTCGGATAGTGTTTTCGTATCGCCTAGCTCGGACTCAGCCATTTTGTACGTTTGAAATATCACTCAGGTACACTGTGTGTTTTTTCGTATACACTTGAAAAAACATACACAATATCTACAAACCAGTTTGTTTGATCGAATAACATCATGGAAGATTCAACAAAAAATGATTGTTGATATGACAAAATCTAATGGCTAGTTCAACAAACTAGATTTGTTGAAGTCAACAAACAGTTTTGTTAATTCAACTAAGCAAATTTCCTGTGCGTGTAGATTAAAATAAAACTATTTTTGAATCTACATCCAATCGTACGGAAGCTTGATTGTAAAAACAAAAAAATGTTTGTTGTGAAAATAATAATTTTTTTTTTTGGTAAAAAAAAAAGAAAAAATGCGGCGTGTGAAAAAATTTTTTTTTTTTTTTATTAAATTTTTTTTTTTTTTATATATATTTTTTTTTCTGTGTGTGTATATATGGTGTGACACACACAGGGGGGGAAAACAGGGGAGGAAAAATTGCGGTGGGCGGGGCGTTTTTTTTGTTTTTTTGGGGGGGCGTTGGTTTTGGAAGGGGGGGGGAAAAATAGGTGAATAAAAATTTTTTTTGGGGGGGGGACGGGTGGGTTTTTAATTTTTTGGTTGGGTTGGGGGGGGGGGGGGGGGTGTGTTTTAAAAATATTTTTGGCTGTGTTTTTGGGGGGAGTTTTTTTTGTGGGTGTGCATTTGGCGAAATTTTTTAACTTTTGGTTAAAATTTGACAGTTCGATAGTAATTTCCCCTCCGGTTGAAAATAACCCAGCTCTGGAGCATGGTTAATTTTGACAGCTCGATAGTTATTTGTAGATCCCAAAGTGATTTGACAGCGAGCTCTATTTCTAGTCGAACATGTTAAAAGGACGTGTGTGCAAAAATGTAAAGATGAAAACATCAGATGTTTTTACAATTGTGAATAAATTTATTTACATGCAATGGATTTTAACCTGGGTTCAATCACATTTCATGAGGTGTGCTAATAGAATAAGGTAATTCAAATTTAAATCACATATAATCTGGGCTTGTTAACAACATTTGGCACTATGGCCTTTTTCATATATTCGGCGAAGAAAGGCATTTCTTTTTCGTTCCGTTCGACAACCTTAAATATTTAAATGGTGTACTGATTTTCTGCAAATAGAAAATAGACATTAAAATTCGCATTTCATTACAAATTTTCAATTTCTTACCAGGAAAGCAACTCACAGATTGCTAAGAAAGTCCAAAACCAAGCCATTAACCGACAAGCGCGACGTTAACTTCCCCGCCCTCTTCAAATTATTTTTCCCCGGGGGGGGGCTGCTTTTTTTTTTTTGGGGGGGGGGAAGTGAGGGGACGGAAACGGGGGGGTGGGGAAAAATAGAAAACATACCTTTATATAAATATAAAAAAATAAGAACTGGTGGGGTGGTGGTTGTTTTTTTTTTTTTTTTTTTTTTTTTTTTTATTTGTTTTTTTTTGTGCGCAAAAAAATATTGGTGGTTAAAAATTTTTTTTTTTTTTTTTTTTTTTTGATAGAAAAAAAAATAGTGTGAGAGAAAAAAAAAAAAAAAAATATATAAAATAAAAAAAAAAATTAATTTAAAAAATAAATAAATTTATTTTTTTTTTAATTTAAATAAAAAATTTTTTTGTGTTTTTGTGCGGTGTTAATATACACAAAAAAAAAAAAATCGACACGTTGTTTTCACGTGAAATTTCACGTAACTTCCACCTGAACACGTAACCAAATCTTCTTCAGTAAAATCAGGTGAACATTACGTGTCCAGTGAATTGTACGTGAAAAATCACGTAAAATTTATGTGATCATCACGTAGAATGTGAATTTACGCGGAAATCACGTAGCTCTTACGTGAATTCCACGTGTTTTTTACTGGTTTTGGCAGTGGACGAAAATTACGTGCGTTTCACGTGGAAGTAACGTGTCGATTTTTTTGAGTGCAGAAGAGGAGTTCTGGCTGGCCCACAATTGATAGGTGGGGGGGGGGTTTGGGTGAATTTGGCTGTTTTCCCGTTGGTTTTCTGTTAAATTTCGGTCAACGGGAAGCAAACGTTTTTTTTGGGGGTGGCCTTTTTCTTTTTTGGGTATGGAATTGTATAAAAAAGGGGGTGGTTTGGTTATTTTTGTTATATATAAAAAGGAATTTTGTTTTTTGTTGTTCGATATGAAAAAAATTCTCCCCTAATTTATCGATCGGAATATTTTTCCGAGAGTAAAAGTGACAGCTCCCTTTAGTTTGCGTGGAAACCTTACAAATTCCAATTTTATTTTTCGTTCTTTTCAGGTGGATATTGCTGCAGAAATTTCTTTTCGATTCTTTACTTTTCCGTGTCAGTAAACGGAATTTAACATGGGTTTGGGATAGAAAAAGAAATTTCTTTCGAACACGATACCGACCTTTACAATAGAAGTGGTAGTTTACTCGAGTGAGCAAGAAATTTGTGGAAGAAACCATTGTTCAGGTTTGCGACATTGGCCCTTATGAAAACTCCATGTCGAATTCCAAATAACTATGCATCTGTCAAAATTTCAAATGGGTCGTATTCATAGTTAAATTTTATCTATTTGAGGGGAAACAACCAACGAACTGTCAAATTTTAACCAAAAGTTAAAAAATTTCGCCAAATGGTTCACAGCCTAAGAGTTATGTCTGTTTGTCTGTGCTGTTACTGTCACCCTTTATCGTTAGTGAGTACATTAGATGTTTGAAGGTTAGTTATTGGTTTGATCTACTCACAATGTATGCTTCCGGTTCATAATCAACCGATTTCAAATCACGAAAGAAATTCCCACCGCCTAACATGTTAGTGGGCGCAATGTTACAACTTGGAAAAATTGTAAAAGAAATCTATGACTCAACCCTTTCAGATTTAACGCTAATATACTATTATGAAGCGATACGCCGCCGATGGGACCAACAGTGGTACGAAACTAGGGACGCAAAATTGAGAGAAGTGAAGTTCGACACGCGCAAGTGGATGGACCAGGCCAACCCAGCCGACCAACGTGCGCTAACACGCCTCAGGATTGGCCACACTCGACTGACGCATACTTTTCTGTTGAAAAAGGACACACCGCCCATCTGCGAGTGCTGCGGAACTGAAATCAACGTGCGACACGTTATCCTCCACTGTCGAAAGTACGAGACAGAACGCCAAGAAAACGACGTCAGCACCACCAACCTACAAGATGCCCTGAACAATAGCGAAGGAAATACGATGAAACTGCTGGCATTTCTACGCCAAACTGGGCTGCTTAAAGAACTCTAGGAAAAACGCAAAGCACCCCACGATTACGGAAAATTTTGATAGACGGCAGGGGGAGGGGTAGCCCTCCTATGCCCAGGCCGCCGCCCTACACCAGCGAACACTACTCATCATACCAAAGCGGAGTTGTCGACAGAGTAACACAAAGCCTTTCCCCAGTGCCGGCTGTAGCCGGTAGATCTGGAAACAATGTGTAGTAGTTTCGGCACCAGCTGGCACTGTGGGACACTGGCGTCCCACAGGTTAGTACCCGGCTTTTTAAAACTCCATCAGGTACTGTCTCGGTGATCTTTCGAGGTCACTACCAAGCCGCAGCAGTTTCCCCAGACGATATGCCGACAGTTGTCACCACTTCCCCACCCTGAAGAAAACAACCATCCAGAACTCGCTTCGGCTACCGACACCGGATTTGTCGCTACATATTTACCGATGATGTAGACAAAGAAGAAGACACGATAAGTGAATGAAGTGAAGAAGAGAAATAAGTAGAAGAAAATGAACAATACAGAAGAAGAAATGAGAAATAATGTAACAACAACCACTCTGTTTATAAAAACTCCGCCTATGCGACACGAATGCACACGACTGTGTAAAGTGTCGTTAATAAACAAACAAACAAACAAACAAACAAACTATTATGATAAATTTACAAGCTCATAAATACATGCTAGTTTGTGATTTTAAAAGTATCCAGATTCGGGAACAATAAGTCCGGGCACTGATGCAGCACGGCATCCGAACTTTGTATTTGGAAATTTGTGTCGCTAAACAAATCCTCAAACAAATGTGCAAAAGCACGTTGGCCAATACTTAGTGTCAACCAGTGGGTACGTGTGCTCTACTCCAAGTTCTCCTTCTTTCACCTTCTCACCTTCAGTTCAATTTACCCATTGAGTTGCGACACATCACAATAGAAAATATTGTAAGGGAAGGTCCATTAAGTATGTCACGCAGTAAGGGGGAAGGGGGGTTTGAAAAAAAGAGAAAACCCAAAAAAAAATTTTTTGGGGTTCAAAAAAAAAAAGGGGAGAGGGGGGAAAAAAAAATAATTTTTTTTTTGTTTTATTTATTATGACACTCAAAAAAATCGACACGTTGTTTTCACGTGAAATTTCACGTAACTTCCACCTGAACACGTAACCAAATCTTCTTCAGTAAAATCAGGTGAACATTACGTGTCCAGTGAATTGTACGTGAAAAATCACGTAAAATGTATGTGATTATCACGTAGAATGCGAATTTACGCGGAAATCACGTAGCTTTTACGTGAATTCCACGTGTTTTTTACTGGTTTTGGCAGTGGACGAAAATTACGTGCGTTTCACGTGGAAGTAACGTGTCGATTTTTTTGAGTGTAATGGAGCACGGACGTTACACGTAAAATATACAATAACGATGTTGACTTCAAAGCCATGGCTGGCGAGCCGAGCGGATCCCTGATTTCCCGTGTCAATTCTTTGAACGCCTTCCAGTTGACAACCGGGCCATCCATAGAGCACTAAGCTATCTTCTTCAGCAATGCTGGATTTACAGAAAAACACTGTTTCATTCCGTTAATGAGATCGTTGGACCGAGTAGAAACGAGCAAAAACGCTAGTCAAATCATTTGAAAAAGGTGTGATAGCCATCTTTCGGAATTATTAATAGAAGTATTTTAAAACACACTGAACACGCTGAAACAAATTTTTGTAGCACTGCAGCACCAGACTACACATACATTGTAGTATTTATTTACTGCTTTTATTCATACCATAATCAAAACATGTTCCACAAAAGTAGTGAGTTCGAAAATTGTAGTAAAGCTGCTTTTATTCATACTGTTTTACTACATAAGTACTAAATACTAAAACAATTCTAGTAAATTGTGGATAACTACTTTTTATTCATACGGCCCATTGTGACGCAGGTGCGGTCTTCATACGATGTTGATGCAGCATTAGTAAGGATGTCATCCAAAGTAATTACTCAAACCGGGGTTCAGATTTTCGTTTGTATAAAAATTTGTATATATTCTCTTTCAGTTTATCGATTTTACTTATCTGTCTTGTTTTTTGTTTTACTTGTGTGCGATCTTCGCTTTTAAAATGCATCCGGTTTACAAGATCTTATTCGCAGTGATGATCGGAATAATAGCGAATTGCACGCATTCAGTGAAGTACGCACTATTCGAAAGTTATTATCATTGCTAGAAGTACGATTCTGTTTATTTTCCTTAACACAAAATTTTCCTACATGTATGCAACCTCTAAATAGTTTCTCTAACCAAAAACAAACAGAGATAATCCTTCCACAAACAAACAAAAAATCTATACAGCTACTCTTGGACTATATTTAATGCTTCTGAACTACATTATAAATGGAACATACTATAGCGAATAGGCAATCATTATTCGAAAAAGAAATGATGATTGAGAACAACATGCTATTAGCAACCAAAACGAAAGAAGGGAGAACATCTAAGATTTACTAGGGAGGTCGACTTCTTCCGCGAGGGCGAGGACAAATAACACAAATGATAATCGTTCCGTGTGATTTCCCTCTGCTGCCACTGTTAATATGGCTCGGGTAGGGTTGTTTTAATTTAAAACAACTTTCGCGATCACATACCTATCATTGCAACAATCAGTACGTTGAACCGCACACAGTCTAATCACAATTGCGCTCGCTCGATCGCTCGTACTTACTGATAGGCATAGGGTAGGAAAAAAGATCGCGCCAAACAAAGTTGCCGGGAGGATTTGTTCTTAACAACTACCTTATAAAGGTTCTTCTCCTAGCGGTGCCTGCTTTTGAATGCGAGAGAAGATTGAACGATTCTGACGTTTTTTAAATGCTTCTTTTCAAAACAATCCAACGAAGGTAGATGGAAGGATTTTCCTTCGGGTAACTTGCTAGGTTTTACTTGTTTGAGGAATATCCTTCCAGGTAGCTTCATCTTTTCGAACCTGTGTTTCAAAGTTTCTCTTAATGCTTAAACAAGTCTTAATATTTGCTTATTCTAGAAGTGAAGCGGAGGTAGATAGGTTTTTACATCATTCCACCCATGCCTCCCATGCCGCCCATGCCTCCCATGCCACCCATGCCTGGCATGCCGCCAGCGGCACCTTCTGGCTTGGGTTCCTCCGTCACGACACATTCGGCAGTGGACAACAACGAGGCAACTCCACAGGCATCGGTAAGAGCCGTTCGGACGACCTTGGTCGGATCGATGATTCCCTTCTCGATCATGTTGACGTACTCACCGTTCATAGCATCATAGCCAAAGTCACCGTCGTTGTCTAGAATCTTGGCAACGACGACCGATCCATCGACTCCGGCGTTCTTGGCAATTTGCGTGCACGGTTGATGCAGTGCTTTGCGCACAATGTCAATGCCTGCCTTCTGATCATCGTTGGATCCCTTCAGGTTATCCAGGGCCTTGATGCAACGCAGCAGAGCAGTGCCACCTCCGGGAACGATACCTTCTTCAACAGCCGCGCGGGTAGCGCAGAGAGCATCGTTGACACGATCCTTCTTTTCGTTGACTTCCACCTCGCTGGAACCACCGACCTTCAGAACGGCAACACCAGATGACAGGCGTGCGAGACGTTCCTGCAGTTTTTCTTTCTCGTACTCGGAAGTCGTTTCGGCAATCTGTTCGCGGATCTGTTCGGCGCGAGCAGCAACATGCTTTGAATCGCCTTTACCCTTTAGCAGCATGCAGTCATCCTTGGTGATGCTAATCTCTCCGACCTGTCCCAAATCGGACAGCTGCACATCCTCCAACTTGACTAGATTGGCATCATCACCGAAAACGATTCCACCGGTACTGATGGCCATGTCGGACAGAGTGCTCTTCCTGTTATCTCCGAAACCAGGGGCCTTGACGGCGGCGACCTGCAGACCAATCTTCAGCCTGTTCACGACCAGCGTGCTCAGAGCTTCTCCATCAACATCCTCGGCGATGATGACCAATGGCTTGCGTGCGGTGTTGGCCAGCTCCAGAGCTGGGATGATCGATTGAACAGTGGAGATTTTCTTTTCCGAGAACAGCACCAAGGCATCTTGGAACTCAACCTTGGCTCCCTTACTGGAGTTGATGAAATACGGCGAAATATATCCACGATCGAACTTCATTCCCTCGATCACTTCCAGTTCGTCGTGCAGGGTTTTACCATCCTTAACGGTGATGACACCGTCCTTTCCAACGCGCTTCATAGCCTCACTGATCAGATCACCGATGGCACGGTCTCCGTTGGCCGAGATGGTGGCAACCTGTGCAATTTCTTCCGGAGAGGTAACGGCACGGGACATGCTCTTCAGGTTATTTTTAACGGAGTCGACGGCCATCATCACTCCGCGACGAATCTCCACAGGGTTGGCACCCTTGGAGATCTTTTCGAACCCTTCCTTTGCAATGGCACGGGCCAAGACGGTGGCCGTGGTGGTTCCATCGCCGGCTTCCTCGTTGGTGTTGTTAGCCACATCCTGCACCAGGCGGGCGCCAATGTTCTGGAACTTGCACTTCAGTTCGATTCCCTTGGCCACGGTGACCCCGTCCTTGGTGATCTTGGGCGAACCCCAGCTCTGCTCCAGGATAACGTTGCGACCCTTTGGGTAAAAGCATGATTAGTTTTAGAGAAGGGAGTAGGGGATTGGTGCGAGGGATGCTTACCTTAGGACCCATCGTGACGGCAACGGCATCGGCCAACACGTCAACACCCTGCAGCATCAGCGCGCGGACCTCCGGTCCAAAGCGGACATCCTTGGCGTAGCCACGGTAGCCGGCGGCAACCTGGCGGGCGGCAGAGCAACGCATCACTGTCGGTAGGCGGAACATTCTGGAATGGTGCAGAAGAAAGAAACAGAATGATGGTTTTAGTTATCGAGATTCGATTGACGCTCTGACTGAACGTCTTACTGACACATTCAAGATGGTATTCTCTGAGTTCAAGGAGTTTCTTAACTTTTCTGTTATAGATATCCATTGAATAACTTGGTTTTCTTTGGGAGTCGTTTTTAGAATCAATGAAATCTAAGTGATTTTTTTTCTGAGTGTAGCTATGCGCATACAGTTGGCTTAAGGTCAGTATCGACTTAAAAAGTAAAGAGGTTACGGAATTTTGTTCAATATTACCAAGCGGAATTTTGACAATTGATATGCATGGAACGAAATGTCACCTTCACATACGGAATAATCGAGCGGGATATTTTTCCGAAAGTAAAAGTGACAGCTCCCATTAGATTGCGTGGAAACCTTACAAATTCCAATTTTATTTTGCGTTCTTTTCAGGTGGATACTGCTGCAGAAATTTCTTTTAGATTATTTACTTTTCCGTTTCAGTAAACGGAATTTAACATGGGATTGAGATAGAAAAAGAAATTTCTTTCGAACACGATACCGACCTTAAGCAGGCCCAGACTTAATGGATAAGTTGTTGAACTTCTTTTGGTCACTACCGATGGACAATTTTTGCAACCAAATCAGAGATATGCTGCACACTAGGTCAAAAATCAAGCTCTCGGACTTCAACTTGGTGTCTTACGCTGTTTTCTGAAGCCGAATGATTTTCGAGGGATAGCCTGTGTTTCGATATTGAAAGTCGATGTCAATCCCAACAGACTTCCCAATGGTGTTACCATACTTAAAAATACTAATTTTGAAGAAAGGAAAAGTAAGACGAGAAACGGCTGCGAAGTGTCTGCCGTGAAAGTCAAATATTGCTGAGACTCTATTGAAGACCCGCAGCATCCCACTAATCGCCCCGTCGATGCTGTAATTTGTTCGGCGAAATGGCATCCTTAACATTACAATGTTAATATTGATCTGCTCCAAAATGGCACTCACGGAGAAAAAAATAAAGTCATATCAATAATATTCCGGTCCCGATCAAGCATATTTGTGCATTGACTTTTATATAAGAATTATTTGAGATTGTTTCACGCATAATATAATAGATCGAAGAATAATGGAAGCTTCAATTAAACAGAATTGATGATCTAATTAGAGCATGAAATAGGGTTGAATCAACCATATTATGCTAACATCAACAATATTCATTGTTGATGATTTGACAGCTCTCTGATTCTCATGATAAATTCAATAATGTTTATGTTTAATTTGCCCTTATTTTGAGGGTTGAACTAATGGTATCGGATGGTTGGTTTAAGCATACACAGAGCTTCGTTCAAATGATGTTATGGTTGATTCCAAAAATCAAAAAAAATCGTTAAATTTACGATAAAAGTTCCTATAATGGTGGTATTTTAGTGCAATACCTTGTGATCAAAAAGTTCCGGTAATTTGAAAAAAAACGCATTTATTTCAATTTTTAATTGATATCTTTATTATCGCCTTCAAAGTACTCGCCATTAGAGGCAACACACATATGCCAGCGCTTTATCCAATCATCCATACATTTTTTATAGGCCGATGAATGTATGGCTTTCAGTTCTTCCAGCGAATTCTTTTTTATCGCATCAATCGATTCAAAACGCCTACCTCTGAGCGGAATTTTCAGTTTTGGGAAGAGAAAGAAGTCGCACGGGGCAAGGTCTGGTGAATATGGTGCTTGTTTGATGGTATTGGTGGAGTTCTTGGCCAAAAATTCACAAATAGTGAGCGCGGTGTGTGATGGAGCGTTATCGTGGTGTAAAATCCACGAATTATTGCGCCACAATTCTGGCCTCTTCTTTCGAATTGCCTCACGCAAACGTCTCATAACTTGTAAATAATACTCTTTGTTAACCTTTCGACCTTCTGGAAGGAATTCAGAATGGACGACACCGCGAAAATCAAAGAAAACGGTCAGTAAAACTTTAATTTTGGAGCGACTTTGTCGTGATTTTTTTGGTTTCGGCTCATCTTCGGCGCGCCATTCGGACGATTGTTGACTTGTGAGCATATCAAATTCATATACCCACGTTTCATCACCAGTTATGATGCGTTCCATGAATGTGGGATCGCTATCTGCGTTCGCAATCATCTGTTTAGCGACCTCAACTCGATGCTGTTTTTGCAAAAAATTCAGCTCTTTTGGAACAAGTCGTGCTTCAATGCGTTTCATGCCCAGAATTTCCGTCAAAATGTGTTCGGTCGATCCAAATGAGATATCAAGGAGTGCAGCTATCTCCCGAATGCTAATTGAGCGGTTTTCCATAACTAAATTCTTCACGGAAGCGATGTTTTCATCGGTAGTTGAGGTCGATGGTCGTCCAGAACGCGGCATGTCACTCACGCTTTCACGGCCTTCTTTAAAGTCTTTGTACCAAACAAATGTACGATTTTGTGACATAGAGTCCTCACCAAAGGCTTTTTGCAACATTCTGAGCGTTTCCGCTGCAGAAAATCCGTTTGCAACACAAAATTTCACACAAACGCGTTGTTCCGATTTTTTATCCATGGTAAAAATCGCCGAGCGTCTATTTTTCGACTAACAAAAGCAGTTGTCAAAACAAAACTAATGGATAATTTGCTCTCACACTTTGACAGAATATCAGAACTAGTGTTGCCATCTTACACTAAAAAGATTTTACCGAAAAAATAAAGGCGGCCTTTTTAAATTGAAAATTACCGGAACTTTTTGATCACAAGGTATGTTCTAATTGGAACATTTTGCACTAAAATACGACCATTATAGGAACGGTTACTTAATTAGCAAATATTTTTTGGATTTTAAAAATAAAAAAAAAAAAAAAATTGTTGAAAATTGAAAAATTTTTTTTTAAAGGGGGGGGGAGGGTGGGTTTTTGGTTGTTGGGTGGGGGGGAAAAAAATATAAAAAATATTAATTATAAAAAAAATTATTGTAAAGGGGGGGAAAAATTTATTTTAAAAAGTCGTCGTCCAAGTCAACCGAGTGATCTGCCGCCGCCATGATATTTTTTTCCTTCGCTTTGTCGTTGAGTGCGGATGGCAGCCACGAGGCTCAGTAGAGCTGCTATATGCCCTATTTAACCTTCCAGTATGAGTGATTCAACGATAAACACGGATTCAAATAATGACATGTATGCTTGATTTAAGCATTTAATGGTTGATGTTCAATAACGTTGATTCAAATGAAATATATGCTTGATGTAAACATCAAATCATTTTCAAACAACCATTTAAATTAACTATGTCAAGAATATCTTCGAAGCTTGGGATAACTATGGCAAAAGTTATATCAATCTTGCATCATTTCTGTCCGTGCTGGCAATCGATTCGGCCTTGCAATATTTCTGCGACAATGAGAGGTCTAGAAGTGTTCCGACGAATCCGAAATGGTTCCAGATAGATCAGCTGACAACGGCTCTCGCAACTTGACAGGCGGAACGGATCTCCTCACGGCAACCTTCACAAAGCTAAACATACAACCTGCGTTGAACGAATTAGATTCTTCCGGGGCCATTGATGTAGGGTAGAGCAATATTCCATAATCGACCAGGGAGCAATACAAAGAGTTCAAACAATAAATATCGGAGAAGTCTTTGCTCAACAGGGTCAGGACGACTGAAGAACGCTGGCTGCATTATCTCGACTGTCGACAATCGCGAACTGTTTCTCCACCGTCAACTAAATCCGTCATTTTCAGGACGACTAAATTAGTTTGCCAACTGAAGAGTTCGTTTGGATGATTTTTTTTCTCTTGTGCTGTTTGAAATTTCCATTACCGCGCCCCGGCTGAACATGGCATTGCTTTAAACGCCGCGTCCCGGAGTAAATGGCAAAGCGCGCTGAACAACCAATGAACCAACAGATCCATAACTATCTTCTACGCGTTAGAGATAGTGGCCATCGCGAACTACAACCGGGCCGTATCATAATTAAGAGCCACCAAATGCTTTCTAAAGAGCGTACAATATAATTTTCTTGGCCCTTTTCACTGACTTAAATCAATTAGCGGATGGCCCTGACGTGTATGGGAATTCGATTGCTGCGTAGTCCTACGTCAACTTTGCGTACAACCCCATTGGGCTGTCCCTTGTAGTTTTTTTTTTCACGTCCATTTCAACGCAGCTAAGCCTGAGCAAAATGGCAGTTTATGTCAAGAATTTTTTATTTTATTTTTTTAACTCGTACGCAAGTGACTAGACCTTAAAATAGTGATGCCTTAGTGTAGTTGGTTATATTGTCTAATATTTGCGGTAATGATTGGTAAAATAATCAATCAAGATCTCATAATATTCCTTATTTTATGTTGAAATCGCGGAATTAGGCGCTGCGCGGAATTAAGGCAGGTCGCGGTACCCATTGATCAGCAGAAGGTCAACATTGTTCCTGACGAACAAGCTTGCTGGCTACAAACAAATCATACTCCCGATCATCGAATACGGTATGCCAGTCTGGGAGTGTTGCGCAAAAACACATCACCGGAAGCTTCAGCGTTTTCAAAACAAGGTCCTCAGGATGTTCCGGAACACCCCTCCGAGGACAAGAACATCTGAGGTCTACCGTCTGGCCAAAATAAAGATGCCCGAAGATCGTTTCTATCAATCGGTACCAAGCACGCTGCCTGACATTGGGCTCCAGATCATCCGGGATCTGGTTTCCCACCCTAAGGCGTTTCAAATTGTAGTTGTGGTTGTAATTTAATGTGTGTAATGTGATTGTAAGTAGGTAAATAGATAGGTTATCAATTTTTTAATTATTTAATCAAAACTAAAAATGTCACAAGGGCTGTTGTGTAAATAACGTCTTAAACTGAAATCCTTAAATTAATTAAAGGAGAGGCTATAGGACTAAATCAATTTACATGTAAGTTGATATGTAATACTAATACTATAATACTAATGTACGAGGTTAGGCACAAGGAATCCGTGTTGATTCGAGCTCAAGTACTGCTTATAGGTCGGTATCGTGTTCGAAAGCAATTTCTTTTTCTATCCCAAACCCATGTTAAATTCCGTTTACTGAAACGGAAAAGTAATGAATCGAAAAGAAATTTCTGGAGCAGTATCCACCTGAAAAGAACGAAAAATAAAATTGGAATTTGTAAGGTTTCCACGCAAATTAATGGGAGCTGTCACTTTTACTTTCGAAAAAATATTCCGCTCGATTATTCCGTAAAGGCCAGTATCGACTTAAAAAGTAGAGAGGTTACGGAATTTTGTTCAATATTACCAAGCGGAATTTTGACAATTGATCTGCATGCAAGGAAACGTCACATTCACTTACGGAATAATTGAGCGGAATATTTTTCCAAAAGTAATAGTGACAGCTCCCATTAGTTTGCACGGAAACCTTACAAATTCCAATTTTATTTTTAATTCTTTTCAGGTGGATACTGCTGCAGAAATTTCTTTTCGATTCTTTACTTATCCGTTTCAGTAAACGGAATTTAACATGGGTTTGGGATAGTAAAAGAAATTTCTTTTGAACACGATACCGACCTCAAGTTTAGGTGACATTTCGTTCCATGCAGTTCAATTGTCAAAATTCCGCTTGGTAATATTGTTTAAAATTTCGTCTTCTTTTTTTTTTTTTGGGTGGTGGTGGGTTTTTGGGGGGGGGGAGAGGGACGCCCCTCCCTGTTTCTTTTCCCTTCTTTTTTTTTTTCTTTTTGGGGGGGGGGGGGGGGGCTATTGGGTGTGGTGAGGGGAGATGGGGGGGGGGGGGGGGGAGTGGGGTGGGGAATATTTTGGGGAGTGGTGGTGGTGCGGGGGGGGGGGGAGGGTGGGGGGGTGGGGTGGTGGGTGGGGTGTGAGTTATTTTTTTTCTCTTTTTTTTTTTTTTTTTTTTTTTTAGTTTTTTGTTGTGTATGGGTGGGGTGTTTCCTTCATTTATTTTTTTTTTTTTTTTGTTTTTTTTTTTTTTTTTTTTTTTTTTTTTTTTTTTTTTTTTTTTTCAATTTGTTAAACACTGTTTTGGTAATTCATTTATCATTTCTGGAGGAATAATGTAATAGGTCCCAGCAGCATTTGTAAGCAAAGCCTTTTAAGCCCGTTCCTCGCCTAGAAAGTATTGTCGCCTAAGCAAACCAACAACATAATCGGGTAGGGGGCGACCCAAGGCCTTGAGAGGAAAGAGATTTTAACACTTTGATTGCCCTGTTAGGCCCTATTCTACTGTTCCTCCAACGAAAAATAAATCACCGTTTTCCCAAGGGGCAGGACAATTTTACTCTGAATCACTTTTCAAGTTTCTCCAAATCAAAGAAAATTCTCCGACATGAGATAACTTCTAATTCTTGATAAAAGGGCATTGTCCAAATTGTTCACTTTCTTATTAATAAAGTCTAAGGTATTTTATGCGTGATCAGTGACAAAAGCAATACCATCGAGAAGTGAACATGGTCTTGGTGAGTCCCGAAGTATTGCTTGGTATTGAATCTATTTCCAGTGTCGATAGTTCTCGAGTACTTTTTCAAACAGACGTATCTGATTTTTGTAAACAAAGAGGGGAAGCAAGATTCAAACGTTAAATTCTTGAAACCCTTTGCACTTTTATGCAAGCCAGGGCCACCAACACAAGGAATAACATTTCCCTAACATGAGGCCAATTACGCCTAATTGTATGCTATCCATGACGGTGCTATGAACTGCAAGCCGTAACTGCTTAGAATAATCACTAAGGCCAATAACTGGAACATCTCTAATACCAATTAAGGAGATGAAAAATTTAAGAAGTGTAGTGCAAATACAGAGCGTTAAATACCGATACAAGTTCAAGATAGACCAGGAATAAGAGCGATTTCGACATGTCAAATCAATTTCTCTTATCGACTTCCTCCTAAAGAAGACAACTACATATCAGGTTTGTCTGTATTTTTCCACCACAGGATGAAAGTTTCCATCAATACCTAGGATAAGGAGGTGAAAAATACGATCAACTTAATTTCTTGTCGCCAATTCGATGAAGAGAAATTGTTGAAATAGGATTCGCTTTTATTCCTGCTCTATCTAGAATTGTTCATGATCAATCAAAGTTCGATTAAATTTAATCAGTTGTCGCAAATTATCCCGGCTTGAATTTTATAATCCGCAAGAACTTACTAGTACCAGAACTGGCTCACTTACCCTATTGGAAAAAGTATCGTGGATGGTGAAATTTGGATTGCCATAATTTTCATGCATTTTCATTATGCAAAACTTTGTTTATTACGGAACAGAAACTGTAATATCTTAAACTAAATAGAACACGAGAGATTGAGATCGCTTGTCCCCGTCTTGCCGTCGAACTAAAACCTCGGAAAATTAGCCTGAATGGCGGAAATTTCCGCCGCACTCATCGGCTTCAGGTCGAATCCCCTCAGCGGGCTGTCGTGTTCCAGGTCTCGCTGCCGGCTGATCAACACCTTCTGTTCGGTTCTAATCTGGTTGATCTCCTTCTCTATCTGTTCGGCATCTTTTTCCAGCATTTCCAGTGCCTTCGGTTGCTTCTGCTTTATTAGCATGGAGCCGACGGTGATCCAAACTTTCGAATCCTGGTGAGGGTAATTTTTCCTAATGGTACGGATCGCCTCCCGGGTTTCCTGCCGTCGCTTGTCCAGAGCAATTAGCTCCTGCTTACGCATCAGAACCTGATCCGCAACCCGCTCCGTGTCCCGCAGGATCTCGGTCACTTTCTGGGTGCTAGTGGCTGGCATCCTGCTGGCTCAAGCTCGATGAATCGGCTGCGATTCAAATGCAAATACCGAAAAAGATAGACGGAAGTTCAGGATTAGCTTTTTGCGGCCAGTGGTGTCACGTCGGCAATGATGTTTTATTCAAATTTTGCGTTATCCCGAATTTCATCATCTTCTCCCAATGTTGCATGCTTCGTTACGTAACAACCGCTCTCTATGCGGCTTCCAGTTGGTGACACAAAATAAATCAATCACGAATTTACAAAAACTTCCAGGAACTAATTTTAGTTCCCACAGAACCCACTTTTCATTGATATTTTAAACGAATTGCTTTCTTATCGTCCTTTTTTCTGAATTCTCTTGTTGGCAAGGGAGGCGAGCTCACTTGCATATCAAAGCTGAGTGAATCTTCTGGAACATAACCTAACTTCCACGCCTCACAGCAACCCCCAAGGTTGATTGTGTTTTACGCAATCTCAATCTCAGTAGTCCAATGAAGATTATATAAAAAAAAAAAACTCTAGCTCACCTGATGAATGTCTAGCAATTATTTCCGGCGTGGATTAATCTGGAACTTGTAGGGAAGTAACAATTGGCACTTTGCTGCACTCCACTTACACTGATGATAGCACAAAATTCTGAGACACGTTTTGCTGTTCGAGAAATCTTGCAGTGCGTACCGGAATCGCTGACAGTAGAACGATGAATGAGTTGCTGAAGCATGTCAAAAAGCAACGAGAAGAACCCGAAGTTTTGTTGACATTTTGCCGGGAGTGACGTTTCTAGAAAAAACTTACGGTGTTATTTCGGCAAGTGGTGTCGATTCAATACACCGCATTAACGGTACCGCTGTAAACCGGGAAATGTACACGGAGAAAATCGAAAAAAACTGAAAAGCATTTTCTAGATTCCATTCTCCAGGTCGGTATCGAGTTCAGGTCGGTATATTGTTCGAAAGAAATTTCTTGTTCCCATGTTAAATTCCGTTTACTAAAACGGAAAAGTAAAGAATCGAAAAGAAATTTCTGCAGTAGTATTCACCTGAAAAAAAAAACGAAAAATAAAAGTGGAATTTGTAAGGTTTCCATGCAAACTAATGGGAGCTGTCACTTTAACATTCGGAAAAATATTCCGTAATTGAATGTGACGTTTCGTGTCAAAATTCCGCTTGGTAATATTGAACAAAATTCCGTAACCTCTCTACTTTTTAAGTCGATACTGGCCTTTCGAAGAAATTTCTTTTTCTACTCTGAGAAAAATTTCATCGTTGTACCGACAATTAAATCATGGTCACGATGATTATCGCCTATAATGGTTTCAATAACCATGAAAATGGTCGAATGGCATTTTTGACTATGATCATGGTAACAAGGACTATTCCGACATTATGGAAAATGTTGCATCAACTATTTTTAATGGTAGTTTTGACCATGATCATAGTCGGTTCAAAATGACTATACTGCAATAGTCATCCTAACCCCCAATAATGGTAAAATTGACTATCAAACTGATTGAAAGAAAAAATGGTTTAACATAAAAAGGTTTTAATTTTCAAATGAATTATTATAACTTTCATAGAGACCGGAACCGGAGGTTGGCGTCGTTCAATCACCAATGTTTCCATTCCGAAAGATCCAAGTTGAAATATTTTCTCCATATCTTCCGAATGTACCTGAGCCAGCTCTAGCATCTGCTGCCGCTCTTCGTCGCTTGTGCCACCGCTGCAAAAAAGGGATTATTATCAGTGACATCAACAATCAATGTGCAACTAACGATTTGAAATTGGTTCACTGTTGTAGAACCCCTAGGTCCGAAGTATACCTTGCAGTCTGCACCTTGCAATAATTCTTGCACTTTTCGGTACCTGCCGGTACTAGTATCTTGGTTGTTGTTTTGATTCACTATGTTATTTTGACACAACATTTGAGAATGTGTTGGTGTGAGCTACGTTGTAAGGGGCGAATCATTGAGCTTGGGACCGAGCTTGGGACCGATGTGCTAGTACTGACTGAGCCAAGAAAAATATCGTATTTGTTCGGGACCTACTGGTCTTAGAGTTAGTCTATGGTGACATGGCCTATTCCGTTTGCATGGTCCGTTCGGAACTTAATAACGCCGAATGTTTGTGAACTTTCCTGATAAGCGATTTGTTGGGGCGATTCGCCAAGAGGAACATTTTGAATGTGAAGCTTTTGTATTATTTGACAACAGTATAGAGAAAAAATCCATACGACGATTTGCTTTGTGTTGGTGGATTTGACAGTTCTACAATTTTCATGGTAAGAGAATTCACTTTTAAATTTACACACTGAACCGAAACATAACACTTTCAAATCAAACGAAGAACTTTCGTGGTAGATAATTTTACTTTCAATTTAATGAAAAATAAATACTTTTCAGAAGTAAAGTGCAAAACTTTTAATAAAACAAGATTTATTTTTTGTGTGTAGTTTCATTTAACCGGAATTTCGCGTTGAATTGGAGGAAAACACGAGGGGCACGCAGAGCACTGTATGGAGTGCGTTGTATTCAAAATATTCTTGGGCTTCTTGATACTGAACAGAAATTTAAAAGTACTTTGAAAGTATTTCTAGCACTCAAGAATAATTTATGAGGAATTATTGAACTCAAAAGTATTTCTAGATTATTCAAGGTACTGAACAGTGTTTAAAAGGAATATAAAGTACTCAGACGTGTTAAATGTGTACTAAAAGTATTTGATAGAATTAGAAGAGTATAGTCTTAAAAGTACCTAAAATAATTAAATGAGTAATGAAAGTACTCAAAAAAATAATAGATAAGTATGTCAAGTACCTGAAATTGATTGATTGATTTATTGATTTCCTTATTAAATAGACAGAGTACTTGTAATTTATAAGTAATTTATCAGTCACGTCCGATGTTATCAATATCGTATAAATGTGATGTATGTAAAAATGTAAATAATAATTTGCATTATATGACATTTCGTTTGGTACGCATTGCAATAAAATTCTCCTTTGGTAATCTTAAAAGTTAGCGTCAACGAGTTAATTATAATAACTTTGACCAACTAAACTCTTTTTTTTTTTGTTTTCCGCTTTATATGAACAAAATATTGAAAAAACAAAGATATTTTTGGGGCATAATAGTACTTTCCTGTAGATAATGATATTATTGATTTGCGCTAACTCTACTTAGCAAAGTCATAGCAAAAGGTGTTGGGGCCTTTCCTACTATTGCTCTTAATTTTAAATACAGTTATTTATTATGTCAGGCCGACTATTGTTAAAGAAAGATATGTAAAGCAAGTTATGTATTTAGTAAATTCCTTTATTTCTATTAAAAATACATTCACCAAAATCCCAATCCAATTATTCGGTTTAATGTACTAAAGCCGATTCAAAATGAATGGGATTTTTACTAGGATTTTTATGAATATGTAATAAAAATGCATAAACTTCTACGATACTCAAAGAACTGAAATATCATCTCATCTCTGTTTGATTCCCTATGTTTATGGGAATGTTATGTATTTATGAGCAGGTATGGTACTTGAGATTGTAGCACGTTATTTGTACATTGACCACACTTTTCTCATAGGCAGATAGACAGCTGTCATACATTATACATTTCTGTCCGATCTTTTTCTGCCTTTAAAAAAATTATGGCGATTTTAATAATCAATGTACTACAAGCATTAAAGTAATCAATCTGTACCTAGAAGTATTTAAGTACTCAAATGTTATCAATATTAACTCAATTGTACGTAAGGAAATTTTAATGTTATAAAAATGTATTTAATGATACTAAAAGTACTTAATTGTAATCAAATCATATTCAATAGTGATTACTCAGTAGTTCAGGGTATTTAAAATATAACAAATGTAGTTATTATATACTCAACTGTACTCAAGGTATTCAAATGTAATCAAACCGTAGTTATTGGTACTGAAAGTACTAAAAAGGATTTCAAAATTATTTCAGGCACCGTTTGTGTATTTTAATGCACTTTGTAGCAAAGTATTTGAAGGTGTATTAAAAGTAATCAATCGGTGCTTATTGATACTAAAAAGTAATCAAAATGTATCAAATTGTACTCAAGGTATTTAAACAGTATCCAATATGTATTTTAAATTTATATTGAGTACTTTTTGAATTTAAAGTAGAACTGGACGTAATTTTGAGAACTTTTTCTTACTTTCAAAGCATGTGTGTCGTACGCAAACGTTCTTGCGTGCCCCTCGGGAAAATGTCAAATTACACAGAGAGGAATTTGATGGTCAATTTTACCATTATTGGGGGTTAGGATGACTATCGCAGTATAGTGATTTTGAACCGACTATGATCATGGTCAAAACTACCATTAAAAATAGTTGATGCAACATTTTCCATAATGTCGGAATAGTCCTTGTTACCATGATCATAGTCAAAAATGCCATGAACGTGGTGAATTCTACCATTTTCATGGTTATTGAAACCATTATATGTGATAGTCATCCTGACCATGATTTAATTGTCGGTACAACGATGAAATTTTTCTCAGAGTAGTTTGATTTGACTACCTACGGTGGTTAAAACAAACTTAAGTTCTGAGTAATTGTTTCGGGAATTAAGCAGTTAAGTTTAACCCATGTCACCCATTTGGTTGAATCAATCTTAAATTTTAATTTGTTTCCCTGAGTCAACTGGACTGTTTTTTCTCGGTGAAGAATTTGATTATTATGATTATATGAGAATTTGGTCCAGTTTTAAAAAGAATAAAACTAATTCTGGAGCACGATCAATTTATTCATAAGGAACTTGGCTTCCTGGACGACGACTCGATAAGGGAAATCGAAAACGATGTAAAAAAATCCCAGCAACTACAAGTCGCCCAAGTAACCACGAGGCTATAATAGCATGCATATATACACACTTAGAAAATTTTACAGTATTCGTTAATTTTTTACCGAACTTTCAACAGCTGAACGTTCGGTAATCCGATTTAACGGATTTCGGTAAAATTTGACAAGGTCCGGTAATATTTATACCGGAATACTGTAAAATTTCACCGAAATCCGGTAAATCGGATTACCGAACGTTCAGCTGTTGAAAGTTCGGTAAAAGATTACCGAATACTGTAAAATTTTCTAAGTATGTAGGGCATATGAATTACGTCTAGTGCATTATTGAAGTTGGATTAATGCTGAAAAGGGTCCCACTAAGATCTAAATAATGCCACATCTTTTGTTATGCCATAAGACATTGCTAAAGTAGCATTATTGCATTGGTAATGCATCACTACATTCTTAAAACTAATCGAACGCTTCATTAATTGCCAACTGTTGAATTAATGCGATCCCGCGTTGATTATGCGTCATTTCTTTTCTAAATATGAGATAATCTGGAAGAGTCACGCCCCTAGTCTTTTCATTGTTTATCAACCAGGTAGTATAATGTTTTATCTAAATTACTGATAGTACCCAGATAGGATTCATTCTCCTTCGCGACTTGAAAACCAACCAACTGTCATTTTCTCAGTTGTCAGATGTTGTCTTCTTTTTTTAATTTCAATGTATTGTTTTTCTTTTCAACCGGTTCAGTGTTTGACGCTCCGGCACGCAATGACGTCTAAAACGGGCGCAGGATCCAAACTTTTCGCTCGCGATATTTCGATTCTCGATCTGAACGATGTGAAAAAAAGGCAATGAAGTGGATTCCAATATTCAGGCCATCGGTCAGCTGCCTCCAGAGGTTCAGCTGGACAAAAATCAGCCGTTATTGAAACGCGAATAGTGTTATGTGTACGACAATCAAACCGTCCAATTAACCGTCCACAGCTTCCGAATGTTTTCCCCGTCAGAGAAACGGTTACCATTTCCACAACCCAGTTCTATCAATGTCAACACGAGTATCCCGGGAATATCGGGATTTAGATTGTTTAGAGTGTCCATTGGCAATATTGGCTATCAGTTTGGCCAATATGAAAATAGGAGCGAAAAGCGCAGCTATTGGCAGAGGTGTGGTATCAACGGTATCACATACCATGTCAAACTATCGAGTCAAAGTCTTGTGGCGTGATGCGAACTTCCACAAGATGTTTTGACATGCTAGCAGATGGCACACCTCCATCACATCAATGGGCGCCTGGCCTTGTAATTATATGCCTGGGACAGACATACAACGTACAGCGTTGTACTCCTTTAGTCTAGTACGTGTTTTTATGTAATGGATTAAAGTATTTGACAGTTCGTACAACGGTCAGCGTTGTATGTCTGTCATAAGTAATATTCTTATAACCCGCTACTGCAGACTGAAAACCGGAATAATCCACTAGCGCCAAACGATTTTACTCTGGTTCCCTATGCTTGCATTGTGGTGCATCTAGAACGCTGTACAGCGCATCTTATTTTCTCCATAGCTCCACTAGATGCGACACTTCGCTGCCATATGGAAAAGCAGTTAAATTGATACGCACGAGTGATTTTTTCCGGTTTTGAACTGCAACGAGAACATATTCTTCAAATTTCAGGAAATATGTAGGTGATTGTAAATGTTTACTGTTTCAAAAGTTTTCGTTTGTTTGTGTCGAACAGCAATTCAGTCTAAATCAAACTAAAATTTGTTTGAAACAAACCATAAGCGTTGGTAGAATCAACCAACAAATCTGTTTGTTTTCGTAGCTGCCATAATAAACGTACATGATCAAGTGAAATTGATCAAAATCGTGACTCTAACGTCCTTATCGGATGAAATCCGATCGAATCGGATAAAATCCGATCGAATCGGATGAAATCGAGAGTAATCGAAAGTAGCAGAAATTATTTTACCATATTTGAATTATTGAGAGTTGTTGTGAAAAATGAAAAGAATCATGGATAAATCAAACTTATCCACTATGAATGGATGAGAGTCGCACCCCTAGGTTGTTGCTGCTACTGCTGATGAGATTTCTGGTTCTGTTGCTGTTGAAAGGGAAATCTTTATTTTGCAAGGTTTTATGGTTATTGAGGAAAAGGTTATAGGTGTGGTTTACGTCTGCCTGGTGCTGCTTCTGATGTTTGAGAAATGATAAAAAAAATAGAATAATTGATACGTACTAACACCTTCAAAGCACTTACATTTGCCTGTTGTTGTTGGTTTGGTTGAGCTTGCTGTTACAGAAATAAGAACAAAATTACAAATGTTATTGTGTATAATTGAACCATATTCTTACGTTAGCCTGCTGTTTTTGTTTTGTTGTTGTTGTTGCTGCTGTCGTTTGCTTTCACCTTTGTCGTCCTGATCTTCGTCGGTGAGAAATTCACGCTTTGGATAAGGTATATGACAGCCGGCAACGATGTTTACCGTAGGCATGGGATCTTCCGAAAAGTAGGGATCCAACATTGCCTGTTCCGAAGTAATGCGCTTGTTCGAATCAATCAGCAGCAACTTTTGTAGCAGGTAAAAGGCCTTAAGCAGCAACTTTTGTAGCAGGTAAAAGGTTTAAGCTTGAGGATTCCATGGAAAGAAACGATGAATAGACCCTGAAAAGAGTAAAAATGTAAATGGTGAAATTGTCTTTGGACCTTATTGAACAGTTTGAAATTAAATTTAAAAATGCTTGCGCTACAAAATGTTACCCAGTCTGTATTGTTATCAAAACAAGTATGTTGACATTTTGAAACACTGAAATAAAACAACAGTCTGTTTCAAACTGTCATAAAAGATTTTAAATCTTGATAAGATCAACAGATCCTTTTCAAAGATCGAAATGAAAAATGTGGAGATCTGATCAATTGATCAGGAAGTCCGACCCCTTGACTTCAAGTGTCTTTCAACCAACTGCCAAAATTTGAAATGAACCGCTAGCTATTTTGACATTTCAAGTCCATCGGTTGTAACGTCTGAAGTGCCATTGAAGTACGATTGTACTAGGACGGGAAGTACGATTGAAGTAGGAACGGGGACTTGGCTACTTGTACTAGGCTCCGCTATCTCGGTAGTAGTTTGGTAGAAGAAATATTGTAAAGAAACCCGGATAAGATGATAATAGCATTTATTGTTTCGACAATAGAATCTAATGTAAATTGAGACATCGACAATAGAAAAGGGGGGTTGTTATGTATCTTAACTATAGAAAAAAAAAAATTTCCGATCAAATTTGAGTAAATTACTATTAATTATATTGTTTCTCAATTGTTGAAAATCTTAGCATATGGAGTGAATTGTAATTCTATTGTAAAGACAATATGCATTTTGCACTTATCTGATTCATGAACAATAAGATTTATTGTTGTAAATAGATTTTAATGTTATTTTATAACATTGTATTGCAATTGTATGTTTATTTTTATCCGTGGAATATAATCCGTTTTGACCCGAGCTTAAAATGTTAAAATCGCCACTAGCGCCACACCACAAGTGGCAGGCTTCAAGAACTAACACTTTCTTCAGTCCTCTGGGGTAAACAACTTAAAAATTATATCAATTTTTAATCTACTTTTGGGTAGTTATAATTTCTCGTATTCATCGCGCTTTCCGTGCCACTGCAAACGGAACCGGTACGCAGTTCTATTCCAGGAATTTCAGCGAATCCTGAGTGTAAGCTTCTTCTTCCAGAATCCAGTAGCGTGTAGACGTGTCTGGCTGTGGGGGACGTTTAAATACCCGCGAAATCAGCTGACTAGAATCGATTATTAATAAACCATCGTTCCCAGAACTCGGAACTATTTTGGCGCGCATTTTGATGAATGAATCGTGAATTTCATTCATACCCCACGTTCGAACGGTCTCATTCATTTCCAGTTCGCCAGGGAGTTCACATCGTCGGTGTTATAGTAGGTAGTGCAGTGTGCATGTGAAACGATATAGACCTTGAAGAAGCACAAAATGTCGGTCAGTCAAGAAACGCTGGACATGATTACGGCGGCCATCAAGAAGGGAGACAACATTCAAGGATCGTTGGTCCGTTCCAAGTTGACCAACCGGCTGGTGTGGCACACTGGTGAAAACTGCGAGAATGATCCGTATGGGGAGTACCTGAGCCTGATTGGCGCTAGTAAAGGGAAGCTGCAGAAGAAGCCGGAATCGGAGCAAGTGCATGGCGGACGCGCAGTACTCGGGGAGAATCAAGCGTGCGGTGATCCGGTGCCAGGAAGATCCGCTCGTAAGAACGGGACCAAGCATGAACAGGAGAACTGGCGCGATCAGTGGGAGAACTTGAAGAAGGCTGGGAATTTCTGTAGCCTGTGCAAGAACAATAAGGAAGGAAGGTAAGATGGCGATTCTTTTCGGAAAAAGGAAATGAAGTTCATATTCGTGTACGTTACAGGGAGATCTACCTGTCCCACAATCTGAAGGGACCGAACGGAGAGGTTACCTGTCCGATTTTGCTCGCATGCGTCTGCCAATGCTGTGGCAAACAGGGTCATACCATGTAAGTAGTCGAGTAGGAGAGTTAGCTTGGGCAAACGGATCTACATCATGGGATCCCTGTTTAGGTGTATAAGGAATGGAAGATGATGATGCTAAGAATGAATTATGTCTTATATTTCGGTTAAGGGTCTACTGTTATGCATATTATGAAATCAAAATGCCGTTTTGGATAATTTCTTAACCTTTTTATTATGATACCTCAAATATATGGATTTGTTCTTGTTCATATTTAGGAGGTGTTGTGTTGTATAAATTTATGCTGATAGGTACTAAATTTTCGTTGCTGGATTAACACCTCTCATTGATGATTGATACTCTAATCAACGGTTTTTAGTTCGTTACAGATAGCTAACTGTCGTTTTTATTTTTATTTTTTCGTATCTTATAGCGCGTACTGTTCGGAGAATGAAACGGGAACCAGCGTCCTCAAGATGATCAATCACCACAACCGAATTTAAATGCACGCGACTCAAGAAGCGCATCCCCCTTTTCTGGTGCCCTAATGGTACCTCGTTTGATGTTATTTATTGTATTTATTTATTTATGGCAGCTTATTGCACTTGATTGTAAGACTTTTGATACTAACACCATTTACACAACTTTTGCTAGGATTTTTACGTTCTTTTATTTAAAGAAAAATACTTTTGATACTATTTTTTTACATAATCTGTAACGAACTACTAACCCTTAGAATTAAGAGATGCTTGAAGTTAATATAATCGATACTATTGCTTTTACCGACTGACTCCTGAAACTAACATACGATTAAAAGTAAATTTTGTGTAGCTTGAACTAGAATATAAATGACTTGACTTGCATTGTAAACGACGTGCTTCATAGTATTCCTGAGAACAGATCCAACAACGAAAATGGGCACTCGGCATACATATCCGAACAAACCGAACTTCCAGCATACTGTCTCCGAGGGCTCTGTCGGTGGGCAAGGGTTTCCGCTCGTTTGTATTCCTCGTGGTCGGGATCGAATTCCTCGTTGCAAGGTTCGTCGGTCGTTGAAGGGGTGAACAGGATGTGCAACAGCTCACCTAGCACTCCACTTGAGTGGGAGAATTTCGCTTCTGCCGCTTCGCAAATCGTACGCAACAGACAGCTGCGACCGTTGTAGCCTTTCCTGTGGGATTTATGAGTTTTTTTTTAGTGAGTTGTGTGATCAGTGAATGTGTATGTTTGTTACTGAAATTGTTGTACATGCTGAACCCAATATGCCAAGTCTAATTGTACGGAGCATTTCAATAACGAATATCATCTCGAGTAGTTCAAGATGAGGACCTGAAAGCCAATTTGAATCAATGGCTTTAAACGTCGATCTCTCACGAATCATCAGATCCGATTTGTCACTTGGTGAAGTGAGAAAGGACACCTGCAGTGACGTGACTCTTCTGGGCAAATCAAATGGAGAGTCAGGTCACTGTAAGTGACTTTTCCCACTTCATCAAGTGACAAACGTCACTTCGAGTCTCGGAATAACCCCTCTTCTCATTTTTAGACTCGAAAGAAATCGACGCTGATCGTGATATATGGTAGCTTTTTACTGTTTCAAATAATCTACAACAGACTTACCGATCGGCTATAGCTTCCAACATGCGGTAAACTTGCCATCGGGATCTCCTGGCCCAATCCTCATTTTCGGTCGATTCTTCCACCAGATGCCCTTCCGAGGCGGGTTCAACTTCCACAAAGTTCCTTCGCTGCTGCAACTGTGGTGGTTCAAAGAGTAAATCCTCGTCACGCCTTAGGAACTGCGGAATCCAATGTGATGAGTTCCAGGGCAGAAAATAAACCGCCTTGAAGACGTAACCCACAGTAACGGATTCCAGAACGACGTCCACCGGAATGCCTAAGCCGGCTACCAACTGATGACGGGTTGGATTGCCTCGCGGGAATATCAGAGCACGTTTAGCACGAGAACTGAGAGGCTCGGTGGAATTGCCCACTAATAGTACGGAAGGAAAAATAGAAGCTGTTAAAAAAACGACTTGGAAGAATTTCATGTTATTGGGATAGTTAGTCGAATGGCACTGATGAAAAAAACATTCTACAGCTCAACCTGTTCGTCTCCAGTTTATGCTTATGCTAACCAGGCTAACTAAGTAAATAGGTCTGACTGTTCTTAACGCATCTTGATGATTCTAATTCGTTCAAATGGAGCATCACGAATTTGCAGTCCTAATAGGGGAATTAATCAGAACCTTGGCAGTGCAGAATTTCGCACCTTTCGCGCACACAAAGCAGGTTGCAACACATTGCACTGATTCAACTTGGTTAGGTCGTGTTGAACAAAAGGTGGGCATCATTACAAGCGGGTCTCAAGTGTGCAAATCATGTTGAAAAGCATCCTCGTGCTAGTGATCACATTCCTAATTAGCATATCGAATCCTGAAATGCTTAACCGGTCGCTTCGTTCGGCAGTGCATTTTCCCACGGGAGCATCTAATGGAGTAAGTTGAATCTCATTCAATACATTTGGGGGTCCGTTCAAGCTCTACCATTACTTCCAGTTACTAATAGCGATTGCAATTCCGCTGGAAATTCCCGGTCGGACAATTTTTCTGTCACACAACTTCGAAGTGAACTATGGCCTACCGACAAATGCGTCGCAATTTTGGTTGTGGTACGATCTATTCAAAAATACGAGGTACAACATCGTCGACGCAGTGCGTCGGAAGCGTAACGTCGCAGAAGGGAGCAAATTAAGCCGGAGGTTCGTGTATGAGCTGCTGGCCGAGCGAATGGATATGTGAGTTTTTTAGTGTTATTTTTTTAATTGGAAATAATAATTCAAGTTATTTGTTAGGTACGGCTATAATGGAACTGCCTGTATTCTTAAGGCAATTTGTGAAAGTTTTGATCCCCCATTGCATCATCACAACGGAGTGCTTGGAGATATTGCGCATATTATTTTCACGTATTGGCAAAATAGCATGGTATGTTTGTCAATTTATTGATACAAACTTTGTTTTAGCCCTTCCACATCCGAGGACGAGGACATTCCACGTTTGTACTACCAGGCAGAAATCGATGGATCTATGGAACACTGTGCACGATATCAAAAGTACTGTCCAATTGGCATATTTGACCTAGTTTCCGTTGTTACATATGCTTAAGTGTTGATAAATAAAATGGCGTTTTTATAGGATGGAACTCTTTACATACCCGCGATTATTTTTGACTTATTTGTATTCTAAAAATTTCTATACATTGTGCCGTCTATTACTGCCTGAAGACTGGACTCGGAAAAAATGAGACACACAAAAATGATCACCAAAAATTCATTTTAAATCGGATACTTCTCAAATTTTCAGGGATTAAATAACTATATATTAGCTATGTTTTGGCAAAATTTATTTATTGAATTTCCTCCCCCAAGCTGAATGCTCGTACATTTCTCTTAACGCTGCTCATGAGATCTTGGGCGAGGCTTTGTCCATCTTCCTTACACAATTTCTCCCAGTTTTTCTTCAAAGCTTCATCGGTTTTGAATGTTTTTCCGCTTTTCTTTAACTTCTTCTTCATTATCGCCCAAAACTTTTCGATCGGACGAAGTTCTGGTGTATGTGGCGGGTTCGCCTCCTTCGGGACCACATTAACGCCCTTCGCTTCGTATCAATCCATTACAGGCTTGGCGTAATGGCACGAAGCGAGATCCGGCCAGAACAGCGTAGGACCACGGTGAGAGCGGAGGAAGGGCAGCAAGCGCTTCTGCAAGCATTCCTCTCGATAAATCTGCCCGTTTATGGTGCCGGTTGTAACGAACGGCTTGCTGTACCGTCCGCACTCGCTGATCGCCTGCCACAACAGGTACTTCTTCGCGAATTTGTCCATCTTTCTTTTCCGGAACCACCATGCGGGACGTACCGACAAAAAACTCGAGGCCGGGGTTTGGTGTCCGCCTTGATATATGTCTCGTCGTCCATGACGAGACTGCCTGGCTTCACCAGCCACTCACGGTACAGCTTCCGCGCACGCAATTTGGACACCGTGTTTTGCTTGTCAGTCCGGTTTGGCGCCTTCTTGAACTTATAAACACGTAGCCCAACCCGCTTCATGGTCTGCTGGACGAACTACTTCCACGAATTGACCTTTTTGGCCACGTCTCGGGTGGAAAGGTTCGGGTTATTCTTAAAGTACTGGCTTATCTTCCGCGCCTTCTCTGGGTATTCCGTTTTCGGTTTTCGCCTGGAACATCTTCACAACGCAGGACACGGTGGAATGGTGGATTCCAAGCCTTTTGCCGATCCATCTGTGCGACTGACCAAGATTATCGATCACCGCGCCCAAGATTTGCTGGCGTTGCTCTTCTTGTTTCGAATTCATCTTGAAAACTACTGGACAAATCGCAATAAAATTTTGCACACATAAACATAACACTCTAAACTAGTATTACTCAAAATTTCATTAATGTTTACCCACGTTATAAAAAGTTACACCCAAAACAAAGTGTCGCATTTTTTCCGAGTCCAATCTTTATAACGAATGTTGAAGAGACCGACAACGCTAATTCTATACTAACATCATCCGAACACTAACAATAACCCGAAACTAACGTGTTTGTGCGAGTTAACGGCCAAGCCGGCCAGCAACAGCATGTCGGACCTTACCCAAGTAACCACAAGCATTATATTATTGCACTTATTCAACCCAAAATCAGCATCGGTAATGCGGGATCGCATCAATTCAACAGTTGTCAAGTAATGAAGCGTTAGATTAGCTTAAGAATGTAGTGATGCATTACCAATGCAATAATGCTACTTTAGCAATGTCTTATGGCATTACAAAAGATATAGCATTAGTTCGATCTTAGTGGGGCCCTTTTCAGCTTTAATCCAACTTCAATGATGCACTAGACGTAATAAATATGCCCTATATATGCATGATATTACAGCCTCGTGGTTACTTGGGTAAAATTTTCTCTACCATCGGTAAACGTAACGATTTTGTAAAAAGGATTTGTTTGAAAAGGATTTGTTTTGTTTTGTTTGTCCCGGCGACAGTATCATTCCGTAGTGCAGAAGTTAGAGTTTATCGATCGGTTCCGAATAATGTCGGCGTTGAAAAGTTGATGAAAGTTGATGAAAGTTCGTCCAATGAGTCGGAAGATTCAACGCCGGTTCTGGGATCTTGATACGTGGAAGCGTTTTCCAGCGATACAGTGCAGTCAACTCCATTGAAAGTACGGGTTACAGATCAGTTCATTCTCCAGGAACCTAAGCAACGAAAAGGCTATCGTATTCCATTTGATAGCTGGCAATGAGCGTGTGGAGGTTTGCCGGAAGTTTTATTTGAACACACACACGGATACTACGAAAATTGCGGGCAGAAAGTATACTATTATCGTTTTGAGTTTTGTACAATACACGTTTTATTTCAGAAATATAGTTTACCGATGCGTTGATGGCGATGTTAAGGGCAATCAACGGTTGTCACAGCGAGGAAAGCACATCCGGGACACGGCAAAGAGAGATTCTGTTAAAACTCACATTAATTTCTTTAACCCGAGTGTTTCGCTTACAGACGCGAACACGCACCCAACACAGTCTATTTGCCGTCCGACTTAACTGAAAATGCTATGTGTGATCATTACCTCCCAACAGAGAATGCTCCGAAGGTCAGCTAAAGCTCGATTCAAAGTAAATCTGGACGCACGATTTAATACACCACCGCGTCCCTGGTGGTTGGAACAAAAAACGTTTGACAGGCATTTGTTGATGTTTCATTGACGAAGAAATTGGTGAAAAGTTTTTCTCAATTGATCGATGCATCTCAAAACTATGGATCATGGAACTTGAGAAAAGAAAATTAATTGTGCACAAACATCTAGAGAATCCTTCGTGGTCTGCCTCAAAAATAGCAAAAGTGTTCAAATTCCCAAAGTCAGCGGTGTGTCTTGTAATCAAACGTTACAAGGATAGGGCACAGCGCATCCATCATAAAAGTGGCACTAGGGACAAAGAGCTGAGGAGAAAGGTGTTGAGGTACGTGAAAGGCAACCCAAGTGTCTCCATACGTGATTTGGAAAAGAAATACGATTCCAACTTTTAACTTTTCTGCGTAACATCCTTTCAAAAGATATAAGTCTTTTTGTGCCAGTAAACATCCAAATCGCTCCCTGAAACAAAATTTAGTGGCCAAAAAGCGAGCACGATTACTAAACGAACGTGTCTTGACGAAATTTGATGGCTGTATTTTAATGGATTACGAAACATATGTCAAAATGGATTATAAACAAATCCCCGGACGAAAATGTTACCTGGCAACTGGTCGTGGGGTTGTCCCTTCCAGGTATAAATTTGTTTTTGCTGATAAATTTGCTCGAAAACTAATGATTTGGCAAGGAATCTGCAGTTGTGGCCTTAAAACCAAGGTTTTCATCACATCTCACACAATGACGTCGAAGGTTTACATTAGAGAGTGTCTGAAAAAGCGGATTTTACCCTTCATTCGGCAACACAAGACTAACGTTATGTTTAGCCGGATCATGCCAGCTGCCACTACTCTAAGGAGGTACTAGAATAGTATGCTGCAAACAATGTCAATTTCGTCGCCAAAGAGATTAATCCTCCGAATTGCCCTGAGCTCAGACCGATCGAAAAATATTGGGCAATTGTCAAGCGAAAACTTCGAGGATACGGTTAAGAAGTGATAAATGCACAACAAATGTGTTTAAAGTGGAATAAGTTCGCCGATACAGTGTCACCATAGACTTACTCTAAGACCAGTAGGTCCCGAACAAATACGATTTTTTTCTTGGCTCAGTCAGTACTAGCACATCGGTCCCAAGCTCGGTCCCAAGCTTAATAATACACCCCTAATAAAGGACTCACACGAACACACTCTCAAATATTCTGTCAACATAACACAGCAAACCAAAACAAAGGCGCAAATATGTATAGTTAGGTGCTGGCTTCAAGGTGTACTTCGGACCAAGGGGTTCTACAACAGTGAACCAATTTTAAGTCGCTAGTTGCATATTGATTGTTGGTACGTACATCGGTAATCCCAGCATCAGCAGATTGTCCTGAACTGACAACTCTTCCACGATTTTTCTAAACGCATCAGTCACCAAATTAGTTGCCATCTTACCGGTTCATAACCACTCTCTAACAGCACGAAGGATTTTTATCCGTTTCTTCCCGAAGCACATCACAGTCAATAGTAGCCATGTCCCCCATATTGTGAAAGTTAACATAACCATCGTCTTCTTTCCACTGTTTCCATGACTCGTATGGAAATCACGATAGGATGTCTGCAATGTTTTCTCGGGAGTCTACGAGTTATATTTGGTAACTGGATCCTGCCAGACAATTAAAGGGCGAACACGAAATTAATGCGACACATTCAACAGGGCATAACTTTTTTACCATTGGGTAAAAATCAACCAAATTTTGCACACTTTCTCATTGATGTGTATTGTTTACATGCTGTCAAACTCGAAGTCGTGTTTTTCGATTCAACGAAAATGGAGGTGAACCAACGCGAGTCGAGAGAACAAATTCTTTCCAAACACCTGGAATTTTCTGACCGCACCGGCAGTTGGGAAAAATGTTGAACATTCACCATTCAACCGTCTCCAGAGTGTTGAAGCGGTTCCAGGAGCGGTTGACGTTGGACCACGGCAAAGGAGCTGGAAGAAAACCGGGACCGGAGAACAAAAAGACGGAGGGAAAGGTGAAGCGGATGATTAAAGCAAATCCCAACGTCTCAAGCCGTGATTTGGCTAAAAAGATTGGCATGTCGCAGAGCTACGTCCAGAATGCAAAGAAGAGAGCTGGACTACATACATACAAGGTACAGAATTTCCCAAACCGCGATGAGCGGCTACAATCGACGGCTAAAACTCGGGCACGGAAGCTCTACGAGAAGATGCTGACAAAATATGGCTGCTGAGTGATGGACGACGAAACGTATATAAAAGCCGATTTTAAGCAAATTCCGGGGTTGGAGTTTTTCAGATTTGGCATCATGCCACTATTCTAAAAGTGTCCTGGAGTGGTATGAGGCCAATTCTGTCCATTTTGTTCCAAAGGACATGAATCCGCCAAACTGTCCGGAGCTGCGCCCGGTGGAGCAGTACTGGGCAATGATGAAGCGGGAACTTCGGAAGAGCAAGAAGACAGTCAAAGACGAGAAGGACATGTTAAGAAAATGGAAAAAAAAACTGAGAAACTGGTACCGGATGACACTGTAAAGACTTTGATGGAGGGCATCAAGCGAAAATGCGTTCAATTTTACATTCAAGGCTCCATCGATTAACTTTTCTTTTGATTTTTGAAGTAAATATATGTATAAAACTACCCTAAAATTTTGGTTTGATTCTAAACATTATAAGAAAATTGGCATGACATTTTCGGTGTCGCAATAATTTCGTGTTCGCCCTTTAGCCCAACGCTGCATCCGACTTGCAACTATTACAGATATGCCCTTGAGTGGGTTAAACAGCGTTAGCAATGGTTTATGGTCCGTTTGAAGCACGAAGATATTACCGATCAGATGAAGGAAAAATTTGTTTAAACCGAACACAACCGCAAGTCCTCGGTGAATATGCTACCGGCCTCTCTCGGCCGTTTTCTTCTTTCTGGGCTAAGACAGCCGACAGCCCCGCCATTGACGCGTCACAGATTAAAAACAACTTCGCACTGGGATTAAAATGCGCCAATATGACATTTTTGCAAATTTCCTCCATCGCCCTAGTGAAAGCGACTTGGCACTCGCTAGACCAAATGAATTTAACTCCTTTCTTAAGGAGCTTACACTACCAGTCATAAGTACGGACTCGCTTGGAAAAGTATTGCAACACTCAGTTGAATATTGCATCACCCCCCAAAAAGTTTAGCATCACCTAAATACAGGTACATGCATGATGCTATATCTCGAGACCCTTAATATCTGCAAAGGTGCGGTCTTGAGCAAAGCCGCTCAGAAAATCATTGGCATTCAAAAGGTGGACCGTTTTGTTTGGAATTTCATCGCTACGTGGCGCTAGTGAGCATGGAAAATGGAGCATTTTCAACTCGTTCTATCTCGTGATTCTGATAAGATGGAAAGTTCTAGTCTTGGGCAAAGTTGTTCAGAAGGTCAATGGAATTCAAAAGGTGGACCGTTTGTTTGCAATTTCACCGCTACGTGGCGCTAGTGAGCATGGAACAAGGAGCATTTTCCATATGTTCTATCTCGTGATTCTGATAAGATGGAATGTTCTAGTCTTCGGCAAAGTTGTTCAGAAGAGTCGAGATGTTGACATCCGGATGGTGAAGAAGGTGAGTGACAAAATAATGAGTTTACTCACGTTTTGGTCTATGAGAAGTTGTTTATGTCAAAAATAAAAGGAAAATAACAAGCTTAAAGGTAAGACATTTTATGTAGCAAAATGTGCTGATGGAAAATTTGAGTTATATAGTTATCAATTAAATTTTCGATTCCTCGAAATACCCGCCGTTTGCTCTAATAACAGCCGTACACATTCTCGGCATTTGTTCAATGAGTTTCCGCAATGAATCGTCCGTGATTTCCTTCCAAGCTGTTTGTAGGCACTCTCACAAGTGTTTATGGTTCTGAGGGCGCTTTTTCTCGTGATGCGGTCCAGCTCATGCCATAGAAGTTCGATTGGATTAAGATCCGGTGATTGCGCCGGCCAAACCATGTCGGATAACGTTCCGTTTGGGTCCAAGTCTTGAACGAACCTTCGGCATAGTTTGGCGGAGTGCTTCGGATCATTGTCCTGTTAAAGGACAAAACCTTTACCAATTAATTGCAATCCATTTGGAACAGCGTTTTGCTTTAGAATATCTAAATAGCCTTTTTTTTTGAAGAATTCCGTCCATACCTATCAGATCCCCAACACCAGATCTAGCAAACGAACCCCAAACTAGCACCGACCCTCCTCCGTGTTTGACGGTGGGTACGACACAGCCCGGGTTCATGCGCTCACCGGGAAGACGGCGGACGAAGACTCTTCTTTTACTGCTGAATAGGTCGAATTTTGATTCATCGGTAAAGAGCACCTTCGACCACTGGCTCATGTTCCAATGTTTTGCAGCAACACGACCTTTTAATCCTACCTCGAGAAGCCGTCGACGCACTGTTGGCACGGAAAGAGGGGAGCTTCTTACAGCATTCAACTCTTAGCGAATGTCCGGTGCGGTACGCGTTCTCTCTCTTTTGCTTAGAACAATTATGTACTTGACCTCCCTTTTAGCTGTAATCCGATGCCTTCCACATCGTTTTATGCATCTCACAACCAAGGTTTGACTAACGCACATTCTCAATGCAATGCAACGTGTCGAAATTCCTTCGTTGTGTAGTGCCACAATTGCTGCACTCACGGCTTCCGGCTGGCTCAAGGCTGGATTCCTTTGAATTGACTCCTGAACGACGATTCATAGTGGTGGACTTAATCGAAAATGCTCCTTGTTGTTCGGAGGCCGTCCGACTTGCCCGTGGTCTGCCTAGCGATCAAAAATAGACCCTGTCGCTTCGAACCGTGTTGAAAATTCGAAAAACGGTGCTCTGGCTCAATTTAAGCTGAGCTTCTACCTTTCTCGTCGATAAACCTGTCTCATGTAATGTGACTACGGCTGATCGCTTTTCGGTGGAGATCCTTTCCCATTTCCGAGCTGTTTGTCTTTTCTTCAGAAGTGGACGTTTCTTGAATGCACGAACATTTTTTTTCCAGCGGCAGGCCATCCCGAACGAACTCTGGTTACATGAGTTCCGGTTTTCCTATGGCGCTGAATCGCTCGCACTACAGCAGACTGGCGGATGTTTAACGAACGTGCAATATTTCGAGTTGATAATCCTTTGAAATGTAACGCAACTACAGTGGATCGCGTCATGAGCTCTGTTTCAGCTTGCGCACCCATCACGAAACCTGCCAGGCAAAAATGTGTAAATAAATTTTAATATTCACGCACAAAAGCTTCAATATTCTTCGAATGCTTACGGGTTGATTTACTTCTGTTTTCTTTGAAGATCACTGAATAAGTAATTTCCTAATCGCTGCATTTGACAAGCGATTGCTGCGATTCCACCTGAGCAACCGTTGTTAGGCACTGATGACAGTGGTGTCGATACACCACAACTATCCCCTCTCTAAGAAGCGTGGAAGACGTTCTACTCGATTTGACCTGGTCACGCATGTCCACTATTTTCTCCCACCCATTCTCCCCCCCCCCCCTCTCTGCATTCCTCAGCATGATGGTAAATTGGAAGCGAGTATTTAATTGACCGCCACAGTTTCTGATTGCCTCTTCCACTTTGAATATGCAGTGAATCAGGCATCACCATATGGAATAACTTCAATATGAAGTGAAGCAGACAATAAAATATTAAATTAGTGAACATGAAGTGAACCAGTGCTGAATCACTTGGACATGAAATGGATCGGACCTGAATTGCTAAAATGTGGAGTGAGGCGGTCTTGAATCACTTAATTTTGAGGTGATTCAATACTGAACATGAAATGGATCAGACCTGAATCGCTAAAATGTGGAGTGAGGCGGTCCTGAATCACTTAATTCTCAGGTGATTCAATACTGAATCACTTGAATATGAAGTGCATCAGACTTAAAAAATGTATAATTATTTGAATGTAAAGTCAGTCAGTCCCAAATCACTTGAATCAGACCTAAATCACTTGAATACAAAATGGACCAGACCTTAAAAATGATTAATATCTTGAATGTGAAGTTAGGCAATTCCGAATCACTCAAATGTGTGGTGAGTCAGTGCTGAATCACTTGAATACGAAGTGAATCAGGCATGACTAACTAACATATGAAGTAAGTCAGCCTTGAATCACTTGATGAGGAGACTTCAATCACTCAATATGAAGTAAATCACCTGAATTATTATAAAATTAAGTGGATCTGACTTAAATCACTTGAATGTGTGGTGAGTAGTCGAATAATTGATTTGAGTGTTGGAATATTGAATATGAGGAAATGGGAAGAATAAAAAAAAATGGGGGGGGAAAGGAAAAATGGGGGGTTGGGGGGGGGAGGGAGGGTTTTTTTGGGGGGGTGGATTGGTGGGTTTTTGTGAGTTGTAACGTTGGACGTTGTATAATATTTTTTGGTTCAGGTTCATTCGTTTGAATTATTTAGAATTATTATGAATTAGGTTAAATTAGGTTTGATAAGATTTGAATCGTATATCAGATGTAAATATTGACAAAATAGGTTAGGTTAGATTCGCTACACATTTATTTTGCATGTCGACTGGTTTGTGCCTCGGCTAAGTTGAATGCTATAAAAATAAGAAATGCAACAATGGCTCCAAACTATGAAATAACCATCTTGACGAAACAAGGAGAAAAGCCAAAAGGAATCTTTATTCGCCATGCGGATTGTTTGCTGGCGCTTTGATTAAGCATAAAAGGTAATTGTTTGATCAACATTTCTTAGTGACAAGAGGATTTAAGCTCGATCATTTCGCAACGATACCGGCTGGAGAACAGAAGTTATCGCGTAGTTTTGAAAGTCTTTATCTAAATAAGTGAAACGTTGTTTCTAGCAGATACGTACCAAAGGTACTCAATGGGAAGAGTGAATTTCTTTTGTGAAGTGCTTACAACGAATTTTGAATTCTTTTTAGTCAATTTAAGTATACGTAGTCTCCGGTCTGTGAGACCGGCAAAGCGATATCTTCTCGAGATACGCAATTTGTTAAACGTACCAAAAAAGGTAATTATTTATTCAAGCCATATTAAAGTTTTACATGAGACTAAAACGTATTATTCGCGTTGGACATTCCAGCGCTCGGGCGCTTTTTGTGTACGGGCTGGAGTTTGAGATCCACGTATTGGGTTTCTGTGTCAACGATCATCACCAAGTTTTGTCCGTGGAGCACGGATCGCACAAGTTGAGCTCGGGAGTCCGCTAAGGCCCGCCTTTCAAGGTAGTTAAACGGAGGGGAGTGAAGTTCGCAAGACGACTATGCGAAATTTCACCCGACGGACGCCAATAATCCGTTGGAATTCCACAAAAAGTTACAACCCCTGTGGAAAGGTTACCAAGAGCGCGGTTTAGTGATCCGTAGCCAAGTGTCGGACACTAAATCGGACCTTATCCGAAATATAGGAGTCTCCCTTAACCCCGCTCGGTCATAGCGGAAAGGTACGCGAAGCCGGGTCGCTTGGGAAAGCGGGCTTCTATATTGAGGGAGACGGTCAATTCCGGACGCTCTCGACGAATTTAAAATCGGAAGCTTTCCGTCCAGCCGCCACTCCCTCCGCATCTGTATTTCGGCCATACTCCCCGAGTTCGTCTGCCATCGTTGGACGCCATTTCAGCAGAGACAGCGATCAGGTTTCGACCCCGCCATCATCATCGGGATTCGTCGCTATCTACATCGTTGTCGTCGCCATTAGAGTCGCCAGTACATCAGCCTGTCATCGAGAACTCACCAAAAACCTGCGCAGGTATGTGGAAACCCTTTTTCATGGCCATGATTGTTTCCCAATGAATTTTTCCCGTAACCGAATGTTCTGTCCAACCCGAATGAGTCGCGAGTAACCGGGAAATAAATTTATTTGATTATTTGTGATTTGAAGTACTGAGTTTGAATTAATTTTCGTTCTGGGCAGTTCCGATGGAATCGACTCCTCCTGAGATCCGTTTTCGTTTTCCGTTCCGTTGTTATCAATATCAGGCTTCTCTTCTCCCGTTCCGGTTAGCTCTTCCGGATTGAGCGAGTTTAAGTTTGGGTTTTATTTACTTAGGTTCAGAGGGGGAAAATCAAGCAGGATTTATTGGCGTTTTTTCTATTTAGTGGTAATTTCAATAGTGTTTGAGCCTTGGAGCTAATAGCCGTTCACGAGTCCCCTGAGGTGACTGTCTCAAAAGGTCGGGCAAATACCAAACGACAGGTGGCCTCCTGCTTGCAGGAGTGGCGCTGAAGCCATCTTGTTAAAGAAAAAACCTCGTGAGTATTCGCAGAACGGTTACATTGGCGCCCAACGTCAAAGTTTTGGAAATCATTTCCATTTAGAGGATTATTTCCTTTGAATATTGAATTGAATTTTGTTTTTTGGGATTTGTTTTTGGTAGAAGAATAAATTTTTAAATTATTGGGGAATATTTATGGGGAAGGGATTGGGGGGTGGGTGGGGGGGGGGGAAAAAAGGAAGTTTGAAATTTTAGGTTAAGATTTATAGCGAACTGAATTTTGGTGATTGGATTTTAAGGTTAGAATTAAAAGTGAATTTAAGTTTGAAATTTTAGGGTAAGATTTATAGGGAATTTTAGTGGTTCGGGAATTTGTAATTATATTATTGGATTGTATTTCTCATAGCTTGCCGTTGAAATTTATAGTTTGATTTTTGAATTTAGGAGCTGATTTTTAATATTGGATAAATCTCAAAATGAGTGGTCCGTATATTTTGCCAACCTCAGAGCATTTGGTGGAAGAAGAGGTCCTAAATCACTTGAATTGAGGTGAGTTAGTCATGAATCACGTGGATACGAAGTAAATCCGGCCCAAATAGCCCCTTCTGTAAAGACTCGAACTTTCCATCTTATCAGAACCACGAGATAGAACAAATTGAAAATGCTCAATGTTCAATGCTCACGTGTTCGAAAGAAATTTCTTTTTCTATCCCAAAACCATGTTAAATTCCGTTTACTGAAACGGAAAAGCAAAGAATCGAAAAAAAATTTCTGCAGCAGTATCCACCTGAAAAGAACGAAAAATAAAATTGGAATTTGTAAGATTTTCACGAAAACTAATGGGAGCTGTCTCTTGTACTTCTGGAAAAATATTTCGCTCGATTATTCCGTAAGTGAAGGTGACACTTCGTTCCATGCAGATCAATTGTCAAAATTCCGCTTGGTAGTAATGAATAAAATTCCGTAACCTCCGTACTTTTTAAGTCGACACTGGCGTTTCCGGAATAATCGAGCGGAATATTTTTCCGAAAGTAAAAGTGACAGCTCCCATTGCTTTGCGTGGAAACCTTACAAATTCCAATTTTATTTTTCGTTCTTTTCAGGTGGATACTGCTGCAGAAATTTCTTTTCGATTCTTTACTTTTCCGTTTCAGTAAACGGGGCAAAGCAAAGCCCTACGCTCAATTTCAAACTACTTCTATTCAATTTTCATAACCTGCCGAGCTCTATCGGACCTATCGATACTTTCTCTTCACATCTTTGGTTTTAGCAGAAACTGCTGTTCAGTACTGGGATCCCATGGTGTTGAGAAGATATTTCCAATTTTCAAAAACATTATAATTTAAATTGGTACGCAATAAAAACATAATTAATTAGTAGCGTAAGCAAAACAAGTTGAAACGTTAAAACAACATCTTCATCTGGAAGACTTTCATGTCAATTCGAGTGTTTCCGATTTCTTTTTAAAGTGTTATTTGCCAATTTCACATTTATTGTGATATGTTGTGAATGAATTAGTGCATCAAATCGCCGTGGAAGGAATAAGACGCAACAAGAGAACGAAGTGCTTTGCTGGGATTGGCTGGATGTTTCCCAAGATCCAATCTTTGTGACGAACCAGAACGTCGAAACCCGTACGGAAGAGTATTTAAACTAAACACTGCACGAAATATTTAACGAAACGAACGAGAATAAATTTGAGCCTTATTGTGTTGCCTTTTTATGAACGACCGGTGCGAAAGAGGGTGGCTAAATCAAAATAGGAACGCTCTCAGTCATAAAAATATTAACCAGATACGAACCCACCGGTGGGGATGGTCTTAGTAAGGTAGGGCTCGATGGATCAGGATTCACCTTGATAAGTGATGCTCCAGCTCCAGCCCCAGACGTTTTTCGAAACCGTCATAGGCGGCACGCACGACTTCCATCGGCATTTCGTCCCAAATTCGCTTGATTACGGCTTTGAATTGGTTCATATTAGACGCCCTGTGGTCATTTACCTTCGCCAGTATGTATGACCATACAAAATAATCCAAGGGATTCAGATCGGGTGAACTGGGAGGCCATTCATTCTTGTCCAAAAAGTCGGTCAAATTTTCTCGGCACCAGCCCTGAACGAGATTTGCAGTATGCGATGGCGCTCCGTCCTGCTGAAACACATAGTGATCATCTCCAAACACCTCTTGTACATATGGCTTGACAATTTTCTCCAAAACTTCCGTTTTATATTATACGGCATTCACTTTAACGCCTTTTTCGATGAAAACCAGTGGTAATTTGCCTCGCTTGCAAATTCCTTCCCAAACCATCACTGACGCAGCACTTTGGAACCGTGGAATATTCTTATCACTCTCTGGAACAGTTCTCGAAGAGAGAGCCCACAATCTGCCGTTCTGGACATTGTGGGATTGTTGCAAGACGAATAACTTTTCGTCGGAAAAGATAAATTCTTCCCCACCGTGCCGCGAAAAAAGCAGACTTGCTCTTTCGAGTCGTTTCTGCTTGGAAGGTTCCGAAACTCCGTGAACCTTACGTTTCTAGAAAGTTTGGAATCCGAGGTCATTTTGCAGTATATTGTGCATTGACGATCTCGAAACATTCAGATCTGCGGCCATTTTACGTACAGAGCGCTGTATTTTTCGTCTAATCCGTTCCCTGACCACTTTAACAACTTGTGCAGTCCGCACCGTACGAGTACGACCGGATCTCTTCCGGTCATCCAACGAGCAGGTGTCACGGTACCTTCGGATGGTTCGGTACACAAAATCCCGCTTTACTCCGAGGTTTTTCTAATTTCTGAAAATAGCGCCCGGGCGCCCACCTTTCAAAAACTTTCTTATCACCACAGCACGAAACTCCTTCATCGCTGGAAAAAGACAAACACCGAATGAAAACAATCGGACATAACCTAAAAGCGTTTGTATAAACATAGTGCAAAACTACACCAACACATACGTGAAGCATGTTGAGTAGTTGCAAAACGCCAATGCAAGGAAAAAGAGTATGAGAATATATTGGACACGGTGTATTAGGCTTAGTGACCTTGAACGCACGCACACTAAAGCACCATTTAGATCACAAGAGTGCAAGTAAGAAGGAAAATCTTTTGGAGAAAAACAAACCATCCTTCCTCTGCATGTGCCAGACAGGGTGAGATGATTAAACGTCAAAGAGCCTAATATAATTCATAATAAGATTAGATTATATTTTACGTGAGTTCAAAATAAAGTTACATAGGGACAAAATGGGTTACAATTACCTGTTTCCATCCACGTTTTTGAGAGCACTTTCCACCTCTCAATTGTCCTTTGTGGGGTCCGACTGATTAGCGTTCTGCTTCTTCCAAGGTATCCGGGTTATCTAAATGATGCCTTCCACACCCGCCATGCTTGCCCCATATTGCCTTGCTCGCGGTCAACAAGATTTTCCATCACTATAACCACCATAACCGATTTTTACAACTTTAACGTCCACTAAAAGCAAATTCTGCGCTTTAATCCGGTACAAGTTCGTGCCCAATAGGTATACTCCCGCGCGTGCTGGACCGTTCCAAAAATTGCACTACTTATGCAAAAATTTCCGTCAAACGATGCCAAAGCTATAACGCGAGTCTAGTTTGGTACAATTAAAATATTCCAAATCCAAAACACAAAGTACCGATTTTTTTATAACGTTCTCGTGATTGTCGAATACATCTTTTGCTACTGAAAAACACAGCAGAAAATTTCCGTTTTGGACTTGCGCTTACTGGATTTCACACTCCAAAAGCCAAGTTGTAATTTTTTTTTAAATCACGAACACGGCGTTTTCCCAAGATACACAACATTTGTCGCTTCAGCTGACCGGAATCAATTTCACAGGTGTTTTTTTTTTCCAATTTTGGAATCATTCGCGTAAATGTGTCGACAAATGTTTTAGGCATCAATTTGAATTATGCATTTGAATGCATATATTTATACAAATATGTATTCCAATTCATAATTCAATTTATGCATTGCAATGCATATATTTGATTTATTCTTATCAATGTATAAACCTGGTTTATTCATTCCAGTGACTGGATAGATCGAATATGGTTTTAGTATAGAAATTATGCTTTTAAGTATATTTGTTTTTCCTCGTGTATGAGACGTGTGCATTTTTGTGCGGTGTATGTGAAAATGGCGTATTAAGGAGAAGAATTAAATACGAGCTGGTGCAACTGGATGGGTACAATGGGCGGAACATGTGGTAAGAATGCCCCACAACAATCCCGCCAAAACATCATATGCCTCGAATATGACCGAAACATGATGCAAAGGTACGCAGTCAGCTAGATGGTTAAACCACAGAAAACAGACATGGATGTCCATATACCTTTTCTTGGAAAACGTGTGTAAGAGTATAGGGGGGCAGCCAGTATGAGAAGCAAGTGTAGAGAAAAACAAACAAAATGTTCAGGTTATGTGCTTGGCTTTTTATTGACGATCATTGACATGACAGTTATCACGCAACTGCAGCGCCGCCTACCAGGTGCATAACGACATACATTTGAAATGTCGGTTTAAAGTTTTACACAAGTAGCAGACCGAAGATGAACGTCTGTTCTCTGTGGTTAAACCAAGTGGAGTAAGAACTTGAAAGTGTGGGCCACTTGAGGAACTGGAGACAAGCAGCTCTTAACTGCAGTGCAAAAGAGACGTTGGACCAAATAATAAAATAATATATAAATAAATAAAGCATAAAAATTCCTACCAGCATAAATAATTCTACAAATAGTATAATGAAAAACGTAAAGTTGATTGGAATATGAATGAAAAAGAAAGTAGTCAAAGAGTGTCCTCAATGTTAGATTCGCCCTAATGAAAAAAAAAACACTAGAACTAGACTTTTTTTTTGTCAATCGGCTTTATTGGTTCATAAACGGCCTCGTATACTTCTGATGAGCTAAGCTCAAAACGTCCGCCGTTGGATCATGCACACCGGTAAACACATCCAGGATCGTATTTTGGCATTCGTGAAATACTATATTGCACGGGGCACCTTCCCTGCCAAGTTGTTCCGCTCGGTAATATTCGTTGTCACTATGATCCGAGATTGGCTCCGTTGTAGTTGATGGCCTTAAAATTTTTGAATTAAAGTTCAGAGATCTATTTTGACTGAAACGAACGTGACACATACGAGAAGATAATATGCAATAATTCAGCAAATACTCCACCGGTGTGGGTAAACTCGGCACTTGCTGCCTCACAGATACTACGCAAGACACATTCCCGACCTCCAGAACCATAAATGGCCCCGATTTGCTCCAATGCTTTGTACGTCGTCCAACGCGATCTTTCCGGATTGTATCCTTCGTTCATCAGGGGATCTGCGTCAAGCGACGGAGACTTTTTGTTCACATTCTCAACCATCGTCCTCCAATAGTCGTCGTCTGCATCCTCAAACTTGTTATCGTCATCTGATAAAGGTTCCGTATCGACTTTGACCTCCCTTGGCGTAACAATTTCCCGCTTCTCAATCGATCGTCGGCTGTTGTTCCAACCATCCCAATAGTTAGGCTTTAGCTCGTCCGCGTTGGTCGGTAGGAAGTATTGTGCCTTGAGTACCCATCCCATAATGACAGACTCGGGTGTTCCCAGTGGAACCCCGATACCAGCAATCAGCTGATGCCGGGTGGGAGCCGTTGGGGGGAATATTAACCATGGATATGCGTACGACTGAACCTGTTCGGTCAAAAGTAAAACGTGGATTAGCAGAAATTTTATATATTTGCAGTGTGTTCGAAGCATTTTTCGGTGGGAGAGGGTGGTATCAAGCTGGCTTAAAGGTGAATCAAAACTAACGTGGTGCCGGGTCATTTGAGATTGAAATGCGTTATTATCGAGTGTCGAATAAAAATATTGTTTGCTGTCGTAATTTTCACCTGGAACTTTTATTCTGGGTTACACCTTGTCATTCGTCGTGGTGTTAAGCTACACAATCATACTATCGACCTTGTGAATTCGAATAACTTTCACCTTACTGGTTTGTTAAACTGAGACAGTAAAGGGTGTCCACGATAGAATTGTGTTACATACAAATTGCTGTAATTTTTTTCAGCTCTTTGTTCAATTCATGGAGACTTTGTGTGAAAATAGCTCATTGTGTGAGTTTCATCAGCAGTTGTGCATAAGTAACAAAAACGGTGTCGAAAGAACATCTTATTCGCTGGAAAACACTGCACACGTATTTCGAAAATAAGAATGTTCCACATCGTGGCATTTGAAACAAAGTTGAGAGCTGATATACAATCTAAAGTTTCTCGTGTCATAGAACGGTTCAAAAAATTGTCTTACTATTGATCGCGAGCAAAGTGTTGGAGGTAAAACAAAATCGTCCGTAATGCTAAGTATTAAAGGTTGTCCACGTTAAAATTGCAACATGCAAAGTGATTTGCCAAAAACTCTTCTTTGAATCTAAAATCCGTCTCACACAATTTTCGTAGTGTCAAATAAAAAATCTTTGGTTAGTTTTGCCATTTTCATTTCTTTTAGCTGGCGCACTAAATTAAAATGCCCTTACTTTTCTCTTACGACCCTCCTTGAGATTTTGTACAACATTAGAAGTAACAACTTTTTGGACATTTTCTCATGCTTTCTTCAATTCTTGAACTGTTTTGACTGTCTTAGGGTGTTTGCGTAATTTCTGCTTCATAATAGCCCAATATTTTTCGATTGGTTTCAACCCTGGAGTGATTGGAGGACTAAGGTCTATGGGTACGAAGTTGACCTTATTTTTCTCTTACCATTCCAGCACCTATTTTGAGTAGTGGCATGACGACAACTCAGGCCAAAACACTGGTGGGTTCTTATGCAATCTCAGCAACGGATGGAGACGTGTTTGTAGATATTTCTTTACGTACACTTGGCCAATCATGGTTGAAGTCGTTACGAATGCAGCTCATCAAGCACGTACAAATCGCTTGCCAAACGATGAATTTCTTTCGAACTTCGAGAATTTTTGGTTCCGTTGTTGCTCTGGGACATCGAACTTGTTTCTTGCAGTGTAGAACTGAAGACCTGGCATCTGTTGAAAATCCGCCTTTATTTAGGTGTCATCATCCCTTACGCAACAGGGCTTTTTCGTCATTTTGCTGCCACATTCTGCTGGTCGTTACGATTCGGTGCTTTCTGGACTTTGAATGTACGTAGTGCTGTAGTATTTGACGATTCGTTGTTTCCAGCTCTGAATTTCAATTTCAAGCATGGATGTGCCAAGGGATAAACTGGACCCAGAATATTTCCAAAAGCTACAAGGAAAGTGATTTTTCAAATTAGAAACACATTTCTATGAACGCGTAGAACATAAATGTTTAATTTTTACTCGATGTATTATTGCTTATATAAAATATCATTAAATAGAATGGGCTAATTTCTTTCTTAATTTCTTAAGATTTTCCCGAACAATGTTTCCAAATAGTATTAAATCGATTTTGATTAGATGGGTACTTTTAACTAATTCAATAAAATTCTGGCTTCAAGAAGATGGGTGAAAAGTAAACATCAATTTTCACGTGGGTGAAAAAACACCCATATCTTAGTACTTTGATTCATCTGTGGCAGGAAGCAGAAATCGCACACCTTTCGAACGACGTCTGCAAAAAAAGAAACCTACACCTGTCCGAACGCCAATCAAAGTAGTCCCATTGTTTACAGTCAAACTATGACAGCGATATCAGTTGTTTTGCAGAAGCCATGGCAAAAGCAGTAAGAAACCTCCGTTCGATGGTATGTTGCTAGTACCGCCTGCACCCCGGGGCGAAAAAATCAGCCACCGTGAGGGCATTTCGGGATACAGCAGATCCGGCATCTACAAGATCATCCCCTTGCTGGACAAAAGAAAAAGGATGCCTGGTTCCAGCCGTCCGACGGTCCTGCGCGACCGGAAAGTCCAGCAGAAGGCAAAGGTGACGAAATCCTTCCATGACTTGGGTTAAGATGTCGCGCAACCGACAAATAGTATCTCCATTCCATGAATATCGTAATGTGGGAGCGCAAGTCCAAGACGGTTGTCTCGGTGAAGCAGTTCAGCACCTACATGCAGCAGCAGAAGACAATGGTCAAGGAGATTTTCTCGGCATATCGCGATGTGGTGATGGTGAATTTTTCATGTCCCCATCACAGAAGCAAACAGCTGAAGCCCACACCAGGTTCATGAAGAAGATTCTCCTATGGCTGGCCATTAGTGAGAGAGGGATGACAAAACTACTGTTTTTATCCTCGGAACTTGCTGTGAAAGGGGAGATATACTAGGTGGGGTAAAAAGTAACCTCCTTAAGAATAAAAAAAAAAAAAAAAATTTAAATGCTTTTTTATTTTATTCAATGTAGTACCCTTTAAGCTTTTAAAACAAAGGAGAAGGAAAAAAAAATTAATAAATAAATAAACAAATAAAAAAAAAAAAATAGGATGAGTTTGCTTTTATCTAAATCGAGGGTAATCGGCAAAAATGGTAAAGAGTGGAATAATCATTAGAAATTATCCACAACTCAAAATTTTGACAGTGCAGTTCGATGCTCTGCAACAAGCTCATCTACAAAAAGTAGAAGAGCAAAGACATGACGTAAAACCTAAATTTACAAAATGTAGCTACAAGCAAGGTGATTTATCTCTTGAATGCAAGGATCAAATTACAGCAAACTGGCTAAAAGGTGTAACTGGGTCTTTTACTCCATACATAAATGCCGAGCTTATTGCTCTGACCATTAAAAACATCGAAGGGTCTATCGCTCCCCGCACAAGCAAGAAAGAGCGGGCCAATGAGGTCTATACAGGTGGCGAAGAGCATGGTGTTTGTCAGTATTAAAGGGTGATACGGCCAAAATTTGGTCAAGGGAAAACGCGTGTAAATCGGTGAAATCGTTTATTTAAAAAATCAAATTAAATTTCTTTTTCAAGTTCAATTAGTATAAAATTCAGGAAAAATATTCAGTTAGGCTTCCGCTTTTCCAAATCCGAATTGCCGGGCCTTACGCTTGACCCCTGCCATCAGATTTTGTACAGCCACCTTGTCCACCTTCTTCGCCGCAGAAAGCCAGTTTGCCTTGAACTGCTGCTCGTCCTTAGCAGTTTTTTTGGTCTTCTTTAGGTTCCGCTTGACAATAGCCCAGTATTTCTCAATTGGGCGGAGCTCTGGCGTGTTGGGAGGGTTCTTGTCCTTGGGAACCACCTGCACGTTGTTGGCGGCGTTCCACTCCATGGCCTTTTTACCGTAATGGCAAGATGCCAAATCCGGCCAAAACAGTACGGAACAACCGTGTTTCTTCAGGAAAGGCAGCAGACGTTTATTCAAACACTCTTTCACGTAAATTTCTTGGTTGACAGTCCCGGAAGCTATGAAAATGCTGCTTTTCAAGCCACAGGTACAGATGGCTTGCCAAACCAGATATTTCTTTGCGAACTTTGACAGTTTCGTGTGCTTGAAAATATCTGCTACCTTTCCCCTTCCTTTTGCCGTATAAAACTCCTGTCCCGGAAGCTGCTTGTAGTCGGCTTTGACGTAGGTTTCGTCTTCCATTACCACGCAGTCAAACTTCGTCAGCATCGTCGTGTACAGCCTCCGGGATCGCGCTTTGGCCGTCGTATTTTGTTTATCATCGCGATTTGGAGTCACTACCTTCTTGTAAGTCGATAGTCCGGCTCGTTTTTTGGCTCGATGCACGGTTGTAGACGATACACCCAGCTTATTTGCGGCATCTCGGAGATAGGTTAGGGTTTCGCTTGAAACTACCGGCAACTCTCTTTGTCGTCTCAGCGGCTTCCGGTTTTCGATTTCCCCCCGATCCAGACTTCCTGGCTGTCGACAAACGTTCCCCAAACACTTAAATTACATTTGTAACGGTTGATTTGGCAACTTTTAGCGATTTTGCCAACTTTGCGTGCGAGTAGCTCGGATTTTCGCGATGCGCGAGCAAAATTTTGATACGCTGCTCTTCTTGCTTGGACGGCATTTTGACAACAGAAGAGTGAATTCCAAAATCAAAATAGGAGCAACATTCTACACACACACACCTTCAAAATGAGGGGTGTTCAGGTTTTTTAAATGCAAAATTGAAAGAAATACGTCAAGTTGATATTGACCAAATTTTGACCGTATCGCCCTTTAGTAACGAAAAATGAGTAAACAATCCATGATTTCGGGTAGTGACGTAGAACTCCAAAAACAAGCGAATGATAACAAAGCTAAATGATAAGATTTTAAATTCTTTCACCACTAGTTGTCCTATCAAAAAAATCGTCCTCTAACAGGGATGTTCCATGGTGGAACTCTAAATTGGAACGTCTGCCTAGAACGTCTCGTAGATTGTTTAATAAAGCGAAAAGAACCTCAGATTGGACCCCCTATAGGAGTGCACTTACTGAGTACAATAGAGAAATAAGAAAATCCAAACGAAGATCCTGGGTTCTAACGTGTGAAAACATAAGCAATAGTCCGGAAGTCGCAAGACTTCAGAGGGCTCTTGCAAAGGATCACACGATTGAACTTGGGCATCTGAAAAATGAGGATGGAGTTTTTACAAAAACTCCTAGTGAAACGTTAAAGTTGATTATGGAAACACATTTTCCTGGATCAGTTTTGTGTGTAGATCCAATCAGAGATGGATCACTTGAAGATGGAAGAAGTTCTACAAGGACATCTCAAATGTCTGTTAGAACAAAAATCGCCGCAAATGACTTGGCTGATAAAATCTTTAAGAAAGCCAGGGTAGAAAATGCGTTGAGATCTTTTCAGCCTTACAAATCTGCAGGAATGAACGGAATATTTCCAGCATTACTTCAAAACGGCGAAGCAGTGTTGATCTCGCCATTAATTGAGATTTTTAAGGCAAGTTTAAGACTCAACCATATTCCAACTTCATGGACACAAGTAAAAGTTATCTTCATACCTAAAGTAGGAAAGCGAGACAAGGCGCATCCTAAATCATACAGACCCATTTGTCCTATTAAAGACTATGGAAAAAGTGTTGAATGATTATATCAATTCAAATTACATGAACAAGCATCCACTATCTGAGTTCCAGTTTGCTTACCAGTCTGGTAAGTCAACAGTTACGACACTGCATAGTGCATTAGAGGAAAAAGGTTTCGAGGTTGTAGGCTTTGCAGACGATATAGTCATTATAGTGAGGGGAAAATTTGACAACATCATTTCAGAAAGAATGCAATGGGCCCTAAAATTTACCCAGTCTTGGTGTATCAAGGAGGGCCTTAGCATAAATCCATCAAAAGTAGTAATTGTACCTTTCACTAGGAAAAGGAAGTTTAGTCTAAAAGCGTTTCAGCTAGGAGGATTAAAGATTCATCTTAGTGAACAGGTTAAATACTTAGGAGTGATACTGGATGCCAAACTGAACTGGAATGCTCATCTTGAGTGTGTGATCGGTAAGGCAACCAGTGCTTTCTGGATATGCTCAAAAACATTTGGCAGAAAATGGGGTCTAAGACCAAAAATGATAATGTGGATTTATACATCCATAATACGTCCAAAAGTAACGTATGCTTCTCTTGTGTGGTGGACAAAAACAAAAGAGGCTACTGCACAGAAAAAGCTTACAAAACTTCAACGGCTAGTATCCATTGCTATAACGGGAGCGATGCGCAGCACTCCATAAAATGCGTTGAATGCAATTCTAAAGCTGCTGCCTTTGCACGAATACGTGCAACTAGAAGCGGAAAAGAGTATGCTTAGACTTAAATGGCTGAAAACTTTCCTGTCTGGTGACTTAGTCGGTCACCTGAGCATTTCATAAAGCTTTCAAAATGGGCCAGTGATGTATATGAATGGAGACTGGATGAAACCTGTGGAAAACCATGATATCCCTTACAACATATGTGAAACGTCACGTATAGATTGGGAAGTCGGAGGTCCCACTGTTCGTCATGGCTCCATAAAATTCTTCACAGATGGCTCAAAAATTGGAACAAAAACGGGAGCAGGAATCTTCGGCCCTGGGGTAGAAATCTCAGTGGCGATGGGAAACTATCCAACGGTTTTCCAAGCGGAGATCTTTGCTATAATAAAAGGTGTTAACGTTTGTCTGAAGAGGAAATATAGACATGCAAATATTTGTATTTTTACAGACAGCCAAGCGGCACTTAAAGCGTTAAGTAATTATAAATGCACATCCAAACTTGTCTGGGAATGCATTCTTTCTTTGCGAAAGGTGTGCCAAGAGAACTCGGTAAATTTATTCTGGGTTCCGGGACACTGTGGCATTGAAGGCAATGAAAGGGCAGACGAGCTTGCTAAACAAGGTTCAAATGCACAGTTTATTGGCCCAGAATCATTCTGTGGTATATCATACTGTGCCATAAAAATGGAATTAGAATCTTGGGAAGTGCAAAGGGTGATGACCAATTGGTTGGTCACCACAAAGTGTGTTCAAGCGAAAAGGTTTATAATTCCAAATGTTACAATCAGTAAAAAGCTTCTGGAGCTCAATAAGAGAGTTCTTTGTACCTATACTGGCCTAGTAACCGGACATTGCCCGAGTAGATATCATTTGAAAAACATTGGCCAGGTTCAGAATGATATCTGTCGTTTCTGTTACATGGAACGTGAAACCTCGGAACATCTGCTTTGCAGTTGTGATGCTTTGTACAAGAGCAGACTTAAATTTCTGAACAGTGGCTATATGCAACCTAAAGAAATTTGGACTGCAAATCCTGGAAAGGTGGTGGGTTTTATAAACTCAATTTTGCCTGACTGGGAGACGCGTCTTGGGCTGGTCACTTGACAAATGGTGATCTAGCTTTAAGATGCGAATTAGAATAGTAAACAGGGGTATACCACAAAAGTTCAACTCAGTGGACGCAGTGGTTCTACGCCCCAACAAAAAAAAAAAAAACCCTTTAAGCTCGATACACTTATTCCAGCGATTTTCCAACTTCACGCAAAGAAACCACTCTGCTTTGAATCAACAACATATTTTGTATGTATTCAATACAAGGCTTCTATTAGTTTCAATTCATAAAAAAGTTTCAAATCCATTCAAAATTTCATTCATACCAAACCAATAAAGTTATTTAAAGTAATCACTGCTGTATTATATTAATTTAAATAATATTTGATTTAGAACTATCAAATTTATTTTTAAACTCAAACGGTTAATTTATTGTTTTAATAAAATATTTCTGAGCGCTTTTAAATTTCGCCTGAGAAGCCATATTATTATTATTATTATTATTCTTATTATTATTATTATTCTTATTATTATTATTATTATTATTATTATTATTATTATTATTATTATTATTATTATTATTATTATTATTATTATTATTATTATTATTATTATTATTATTATTATTATTATTATTATTATTATTATTATTATTATTATTATTATTATTATTATTATTATTATTATTATTATTATTATTATTATTATTATTATTATTCAAAAGTTTCTCAGTGCTGACGACATGGCAAGTTACTGCCTCTGCCTTCGATAGTTTTACTAATGTACAGGGTGTCTCACAATAGGTGTCACTAAAACAAAATGGGATTACAGCAAAATCATAGCATTTATTTTGCATTTGAAAGATCCCAGATAGCGGAGCCTAGTACAATTGAAGTACGATTGAAGTAGCCAAGTCTCCGTTCCTACTTCAATCGTAGTTTCCGTCCTAGTACAATCGTACTTCAATGGCACTTCAGATATTACAACCGATGGACTTGAAATGTCAAAATAGCTAGCGGTTCATTTCAAATTTTGGCAGTTGGTTGAAGGAAGCTTGAAGTCCACCTTTGAAATAAAATTGTTCTCGGACTGTTCACTTCGAATGGACCTCGGATTATTCGTTGAAGAATAATGTTCACATTAGTATATTTATAAATTAATACATTGTTTTATTATATTTAATTATCAAAATAATTTTTTCAATAACACATACTTATTTATATATGATTAATTGTGCTTATAATTTATCACCAATTTATAAATCGATTCTTTTAAATATGTTGGCCACGTCTTCCGGACATTGTGCTACAGGATTGTACACTCCCGTTCCATTCCACTCATTGACTGAGTAGAATTATATTCCTTTCTCTTTTTCTCCTGCTGGTATTATTATTTTATATGATAACGTCAGTTTATTATTTTATGTTATTATATTAAATGATGTGACATTTGCATTGCATTGCATTTACATTCATTTAATTAAAATTCATTTAAATTCATTTAATTAAAATCACTATTTCCGATGAGACTCACTAAAAAAATTATTGCAAGGAAACGGAACAGCACATCGATATTTTAGGTTTACTATTCTATTGCTAAATAATTTCAGATCATCCATGGATATCCCAAGTTTTATGAGAATCAATTTTTTTTTCTCGCAGCTACAGTGTCTACACTATCAGGCCCACAAATGGAATTGTTATTATCATTCTTATATTCATTCACGATATTATTGGTCATTATAATATTCATTCACTATATTTTTATAATTATAATATTATAAAAACTATTCGAACCAAGGCAATGATTTGTCAATGATAACATGATAACGTCCTTGGTTCGAGTACTACTTTACCCATTTCGCTCAATTTTCGCGGATTTTCGATACATTCTGATAGCGTTCTACAGCTAGTTTATCTCTTGGAATATTGGCAAGACTTTTGCCATACACACGATCATTTTGTTGATTATGACTGTCCTGAAGGAGGAAGAGCTTTTCATCCGAAAATAAAATCTCGCAGTCACCGTGCCTAAAGACTTCTGCTTCTTTCGACCCTGGCTTGCTTTTGACGCTCCGTCAATCCGTGAACCCGTTGTTTCTTATACGGCTTGCATTCCAGATCATGTCTGAAGAGCGTGTTCATTGAAGCAGGGGACATTTGACATTGTTTGCTCAATTTACGGCCAGATACGGCCGGATTACGTCTTATTCGCTCCCTCACACATTTGATCTTTTTTTTCGGTCTGGCACCTCCTTTGTGTTGAATATGGACATTTCCAGTTTCCTTGAACTGTTTCAAAGTATGAAAAACAAAACGCTTACTCACTCCACTCCACGCGAACCACTGCTGCCTGCCATCATCTTCAGCGCCATGCCTGAGACGAAAGACATAGAAATCCATTCTTGATCCCTTGTCCGTTATCTCCGCCGAAGAGAGATAGAGAGAGAAAGAGAAAGAGAAAGAGAGAGACTGAGAGAGAGACTAAGCTGTTGCAGTATTAAACATGAAAAAAAAAAGAAGACACTTTCCAAACATTTCTAGGGCCTGTTCATAAACCACGTAGACCTATTTTTGAGAATCTCAGACCCCACCCTCCTCCCTCGTACACTTTTCTCCATACATTTTTTTGAAATATTGTATGGAGCGTAGACATTGGCCAGACACCCCCCTACCCCCAGAAAAGTCTACGTGGTTTATGAATTGCCCCCTAGGGGAAAATCAAATTTTAAACCTGTTCATAGTCAGATTTGTATGGGTGTCAAAATGGGTCATTTTTAAGTGCAAATTAAATCTACTAATCTAATAACACGAAATTCAAATTTTTAAAAAATATTTAAAAATAAAATTTCAGGTCGAATGGTGTATAGATAAAGTCATTCTGTTCAGTCGAACGAGAGTTATGAGTGTTATGATCTGTATAAAACCTGTCATATTTCAAAATTTTGAAGTGACACCCGGTATAGAAAAGAGAAACGTAGTCGTACTTTAAAACAACAATATTGCACCAGCCACACCAATCAGCAACCTATGGAGCAATTGTTTGTAAATTCAAATCTCAGAAGAAATAAAATAGAATAAACTAGAATGGAGTATTTATTTCAAAAGTTTATTTTATCAATTTGAAACGGGCCGTCAACCTAGAACAGAAAATATGAAGTCAAAATCGTAAGTCGCTCCTTTTCTATTAGGCTTAACACTTACTCATATACATTGAGAAGCTCGTTCAGGAACGTCCTCGGGAGGCTTACTGGCACTGAATACGGTCAGGGATGGAAAAAATAATCGTCGAGGGGCAGCATAATGTCCTTCATGTTTAGCACTTGAACTGAATGCGCTCGTATTTTTATGGCTCTGTTTCACCGAATCTCGGTAAATCCATATTTTAGTGCCTGGGTTCGGGATTCCGCTTTGCTGAGTTCGGAGATTAGATGTTTGGCTGATTTTTACGGCAGATAAGTTGATCATATTTCCGTAAATTTATGCTGTTACTGATATCTCGGTAAAACAAGTTTCAAAACGATGGTAAAACGATTTTTTTTACTGACATTACGGGAAAAGAATCATATTTTGCGGTAGCTCGGCATTTTGTTTTGTCGAGAAAAAAATAATTGTTATTATGTATGTACTTTGTATTTCGGCAAACTAATATCTCAATTAACTTCTTAACAACGGAAGAAAAATACCGATATTTCGAAAACAGAATCATATCTTGACGTATTTAGTTCAGCACTTTGTTTAACCGTGATTAAATTCTGTGATCAAGTGTGCATAAGGCGAATAATGTTGATTTCGGGTCAAAATATCTTAATCCCGCAAATATACCGGAGAACTAAACATAGTTTAATTGTTTTATTCAAAACCCTGACAATCAAATGATTAGTTCAATTTTGCCGAATTATGTTATGTGATGCTATTTTATCGTGGACACCCTTTAACATGATATGGGATCATGCCCCTCTCACTTCACATTTGACTGAGCATAAATTTTAAATACTATTATGAATTCTTGCATGATATTTTCAACACATGTTTGCTCCACTCTAGCATCCTTTGTTTAGCCATTTATATAGGGAGAGGATTCGATCCCATTTCACCTTAAGTCTATCCACTGCAATCAACAAGCAACATCATATTCAGTATTTTCAAAGTTTTTTTTAAATTTAAATTATACTCATATATGTTTTATTTCAACTCAAAGGTTTTGTTGAATTAGTTCAACAGTTTTATTGGTCCATATTCAAACCAAAATTTTAGTTGAATTGATTCCTCTTTTGTATTGGTATAACTACGTATTTTTTTGCATGCATGCACTCCTTCGCCCAGAATTTTTAAGATAATTTTCACAAGTCAACATCATTATATTCAGATCTGGGTTGGAGAAAGTGTGATTTTGACACTTCTACTGTACAATAGAAACCTCTCTAATTGACGCTAATTCAACCGCTTCATTGCCACATCTCGTTCAAATACCCGAAGTAGTTCAGTCACTTGTAATGGGGTACTTTCGCTTTGCTCTCAACTGATAATTGACAGGCCCATCAGCCGTAGCCGTTTACAGCTTTCCAACAGTCCCCCTACATCCGTTGTAGACATGGTTCGCAACAAGAACTGCCATCTGCTAGTCTTTCTGATATTGCAAATCGTCCTTGCTAGTGCATCCGCTGCAAGCAACCAAGGAAGACTTCTAATAGTCCCTCCTACCTCACCAACTCGGCATCAGCTGATCTGCGGTATCGGAATACCTTTGGGAACTCCTGAATCCGTTACCTCCGGATGGGTACTAAAGGCTCAGTACTTTCTTCCGACATCGACAGACGATCTAAAGCCTCTCAACTGGGCAGGTTGGAATGATAGTAGACGGTCATTCGAGAAACGAGAGCTAGTTATCACAACTCCGACGGATCACTACGAGAGTTATTTGGCCAAGGATGTACACATTGATGTAGAACCACTGCCGGAGGAAGGTGAACAAGACGACTACATTGAGGATGGTGACGATGACTACTGGTTGGACGAGGAAGAAGAGAAAACATTCCAGGAAGTAAACGAAATGCTTCCTCCTGTTAGTGCGGAAATTCGGCCATCTGAGGGATATAATGCTGAAGGATCACGGTGGATTGCATACAAATCGTTGGAGCATATAGGTGAAAGTTACGGTTCCGGAGGACGGGCATGCGTTCTTCGAAGTATTTGTGAAGCAGCAAGTGCGCAGTTTACCCATACGGGTGGAGTATTTGCGGAGCTTTTGCACATCATTTTCACGTAAGGAGCAAACTTTTCAGTCGGAATGGTTGAGTAACACGAAATGTAATCTTTTAGGCCATCGACCACGACGGAACCACTTTCGGACCACAGTGACAATGAGTATTATCGAGCGGAGCAGCTGGGTAAGGAAGGTGCCCCGTGCCGGTTGGTGTTTCATGAGTGCCAGAATTCGATCCTAGATGTGTTTACCGGCGTGCATGACTCAACGACAAACGAGCTGTCAGTGGCTCATGATAAAGTGATGCAATTGTTCATGAAATAGAATCGTAGTACAATTGAAGTAAATTTCTCGGAGATGACAGGAGCTATAGTGACGAAAACTCAAACTTGATTTCTTTCTTCACTTCTATATTTGAAATATGATAAATCCCATTTTAGTGCAGCATATTTCAGAGTAATATTTTTCCTCAAATGGGCTAACAACTATCTCGTCTCTGACATCAATAGCAAATTACAATCGAAACCCAAGAATGATGAGCATGAGCATGATTGACCGCCCGAGGTTGCTTCTCGTCTATTGCCTGATCAGCTGTAATGACACAGAGTACCAACAGATGTTGCTTGAGACTAACATACATCTTCAATGCGTTAAAACTGGCGATCTACGACCAAGGCAATATCGGCGCAGGCCATTCCTGAATGTTGGCCAAACAAGGATAGGGTAGGAATTTGTTGACTTGATACTTTATTGGGAACCGAGAGAACCTCTGCATTTCCACGATAAATCACTAAGATGTTGGATAAAAAGGTTGCGTGGGCAGCCTGGTCCGTTTTGCTAAAAGATAAGCTGCATTTGCGCTACTTCTAGTAAATATATAGATTAGACCGATTTGGACCGGTTTGTACCAATAGTATAAATAGCCGCTTTGGACCGATTCAAACAAATAGTAATTATGCTGTTGCACTACTTCAACAGTAAGGTTGCTGTTGCGGCCTCTAACAAACTGTGATTGTGGATTTTCATTGAGAAAACAAGGTAAATTTAAAATAACTATTCAGAGCCAATCTGGCCTCATTTCAACCAACAGTAGGGATGCTGTAAGAGCCACTCACATACACTGAAAGCAGAATCATAGTCGAAAATATTATATTGTAGGTTTAAATTAAATATCCATCCCGAAGTTTTTTCACGAAATTTTATTAGTTTGAGTAAGCATAGTAGATTTGTCAGCATTATGGTAAATGTCATGATATTTATGTTCAACTGTACTAAAATCATGGTTTAATTTAATTGAGAGCAAAGTTGTAGAATTGAAAACAAGTGTTAAATACAAAAATAGTATTTTCAACTGTGATGCTTCATCCTATCAGAGTAGTTACGGCAGTGGTTTTGCATTGGGGAAACACTTTAATTTATACAAGTACATTCTAAAAATTTTTTTTCTTTTGGTTTTTATTTTGTTTTAAGAAAGTTGAATTTTTTTTTTTATAATATAAAAAAAATATATAAAATAATTTTTTTTTTTTTTTTTGTTTTTTTTTTACTCGCTAACTCAAGGAATGGGAAAGCTGGGTCGTTTAACTGCTTGTTTCCGTCACACACATCACACACCAAGAACCTGACATTACAGGCACTATCAGTTTCTGGTTTGAAATCATCACACAGACAAGCCGAAAATGAACAAAACCGAGAACCAACTATTTTTCCGAACTCTTCAGAGGAAACTCCAGAAAGGCGATGATTGATGGCTCCGTTTTGAGCCCAAAACAAAGCGAACAATACAAATAGTAGAGGAAATACTTTACCCTAGGGCTATGCTCGGTAATTAATTATGCCTGCAACCAATTTCTTAACTAAACATATTTTCTGTGACGTCACACTATGGGGTCCTTGCTGTTTGATGTTGCATGCTGTTGGTGTTGCTGTCGTTCTGGCTGTTGCTGTAGCTGTCGTTGGTTGTTACTGTTGCTGTCGTCGTGGTTGTTGCTGTTTCTGTTGCTGTGGTTGTTACTGTTTGTCGCATGTAATCGTGGCGGGGGTGGTTGATGTCGCCGTTGATCTAGCTGATTGCCGTGGCGATGGCGGTTGATGTCGCCGGTTGTCGTAGCGATATTGGTGGCTGACTCTGTAACCGTATTAGTGGATGTAGCAGTGGCGACGGATGTAGCAGCAGTGGTGAATGTAGCAGTGGTGGAGGAGGTAGCTGTGGCGGTGGCTTTCGTGACTGTCGCTATGGCGTTTGGATGATGGCGACGGAAACGTATCCGGAAAATGGCGGAAGATGCTGGATATGACCTCGTGCTGATGAAATCGTATCCAAAATGGCGGTCGACGCCCTCGAAACCACGCCAAGCCTTGATGTTCTCAGCCTGGTGCACCTGCCTCCGGAAATGGGAAAAAGAGCAAAAAAGAAGGCCCCTTCTTGGGACCTGTTCCCCGATTAGTAACCCCATGTGACGTCACTCTAACTCTCTTCACTCACCTACTAGTTACAAAAGTAAAAAAATAATTTACCTTCTTTTTCTTTTGTGGTTCTTCGAACCTATTCTTCTAACTAATTCTACTTCTGATACTATTGTTCTCGGTGTCGTTCTCCTACTGGGTTCGGAACCACCAATCTAACTCTCACCGGTTTTACCGGCGTATTAAGCACAACCGAGAATAAAACACTTCCACTACTTTTTTCCCTAGGCTACATCTAATACCGCGCGCACTACTACTCCGTTCCGGAGTCACCACAAGAAGATACTTGGATCGGCATCGCAGAAAAGTCAAACCTCCAGAAAATTAAGAGCATGCCGAACATACCAAAGGTTGACGTTTGAGGATCTCACTCTGTTGGTTCATCGGGTTCTGACACTGTGGGTCTGAGTCTGTGTGCGAGTTTCGAAACTGGGCGGGGAAGTTCATTCTCGCTCCAGTTGAAAACTGGAAAGATCCACTACTCGAATGTTCAGATACTAGGTGGCAAATCGTGAGGCTGGAACAGGCTCAACTCAATAGCCAAACGTACTTATGAGGCCAACTGTTCCAGTGGGGGTTAGTTTTTATCTCTTTTTTTGTTTGTTTGTATGTTTTGGAAATAAGGTGTTAAAGGATGGGATGTTGGGGTCTTGTGGTGGAGCCAATAAGCAAAAATATGGAACCAACGGTTACACTTTTGTTTAAAAAAAGGGTGGGGGGGTTTTTTTTGTTTTGGGGGGGGGTTTGAGGGGGGGGTGGTGGAGCAACCCTTTATTTCGATGGTCTTTTTGCACGAAATTCGGCTCTTTCGGAAAAAAAACCGCGCGGTAACGTGTTGCATGCCTAAAATATGAACAACAATGTACTGAACGGTTCCATCTGAGATGTTGCGATCACAAACTATCTCTCTAAGGCTCAAATGACGATTTTAAAGCACAATTTTCTTAAAAATTGCCATGATTTTGTCGGTTTTCGATGTTGAAGGGCGTACGGAACGAGGTAAGTCTTTGACCATTTCACGACCTGTCTTGTACTCTTTATACTATTCGTATGCACTAGTTTTTGAAAGAGTAGATTTCCAATTTCAACAATTCCGCACAACAAATTTCGCAACAAAATACAAAAAACTTGTCCAATGTAAACAGCTGCCAAACAAATTGACAGTGCTTTGATCAAGCTCAAATTTCTGACAGATGTCATTTAAATTTCAATTAAAATTACAAAAAAGGATCGATCGAGAGTGGTTAATTTAAATTAAAAATTCCCCGGCACTTTTTGATTATTTTTTTTTTTTAATAAATTGTGGGGAAGGGGGGGAGGGGCAAAAAATGCTGTTTAGGTTTTTTTTGTTTTTTTTTTTTTTTTTTGTTTTTTTTTTTTTGGGGGGGTGTCTTATAAAATATTCTTTTTCTCTTGTTTTTTTTTCCCGGACTTTTTGATCATATTGTTTATAATAAATTATGATGAGAGGGGGGGTAAGGGGGTGGAGTGTTGGTTTTATTTTTTTGTGTGTTTTTGGGGGGGGGATTTATTAAATTTTTGGACACTTTTCTCTCAGTGTAGTTTTTGAATTATTTCACGGATCGCTGAAACGTTCCAACTATATGACAGCTGAAACTCTCCAATTCGTGGTACAACGTGTTTACATTCTTGTTGCTTTTGGTAAAATGGAACTTCGAATCAAGTGGAAGTGCGCGAACACATTTTGTACGAATAGCGAAAAGCAAAATCAGACGGTGTCGGTACACGATTTTGCCAACACACAAAGAATAATGATTGTTATAATTAAAAAATCCATTGCTAAAATTGAAAAGTTGAGTTGGTTCTTTTTCGTAGAAAGCGGTTAGCTTTCCCAACAAAAACGTTCAAACGGTCAAATCAAAATTTTCCTGCTTGGTACATTTAAAAGTTTAAACTTTCAAAACGAATTGTAGAACTGTCAAATCGAAACCGAGGCATCGTTGAAAATAAAAGCAAATTATTTTTTATTTCAAAATGAACTTTCAACCAGAAAGTGTCGTACAATTCAAATAAAAGTAAGCTGTTAAGATTGAAATAGAAAATAGTTTTAACGTAAATGGTTTTTTTTTTTTCAGATAAATCATTACAAATTTTAATAAGACAGCTATTTGTTAGAAAATCATTTGATTTTAAATAAAAGTCGGATATAATTAATAAAACATAATTTTTTCGTTTTGCAAACAAATATTTCTTGTTACTGGTATTTGCATGTAATTTGTAATTTGCATGAAAAAATCAGACATGAAAGTAGTCACTGATGCCGGTGATTTCCAGTTCGCACATCGAAGGCGTCTTCACTTCTGTTCTGGCCGGTAGAGTGTAGGACCCGGTGTCCTCCGTCGTTGTCATGGCGGTTGCCTCGTGCACAACTGGCGTCGCCTAGGAATCGGACTTCGAGAGGGAATCGTTGGACGATGGACCGGCCGTCGACGGGGTTTGATCGGAAGGATTCTTAGTTCGCATCCGATTAGCTGCCTGTGAGAGTTTTATAATTGGAAGAAAGTCGACTGTTGCTATCGTTCGTTGGGGTGTTATGCTGCTTCATGTAACTTAAAAGGTTGACCGGCGAGCTGGTGTAATACAATATAAGAACAATACAATATAATACTATGTATAATACACCACCGAGTCTCACCTCAAAATCCTAGACAAATCCCTTCACAAAAAAAAAAACTTAAACCAGAACAATATTCGTGAGCAGCTAAAAAAAATTTCCCGGACGGATGACAAGAACAGGATGATTTTGACATGTAAACCAAATTCTTTTTTTTTCTTGCTTTTGTGTTGGTGGATTTGACAGTTCTACAATTTTTATGGTAAAAGAAATCACTTATAAATTTACACACTGAACCGAAACATAACACTTTCAAATAAAACGAAGAACTTTCATTGTAGATAATTTTACTTTCAATTTAATGAAAAATAAACACTTTTCAGAAGTAAAGCGCAAAACTTTTGATACAACAAGATTTATTTTTTCTGTGTATGCCCTACAGAGCCCTAATATTCAATTTGGTTTTGTTAGACCTCTAAAGATCATGATTTGGAATTGTAGAATACTTTCAAAGTTACTTGGAAGTTCTTTTTACTTTCTGTGACACCATATTGTCACCAACAGGAACGATATATGCGTGTTTGTTCTAGATTGAAACCAAATGGTTTTATAGTTGTTTTTGTAATGAAACAATACTTGACAACAATGAATAGTAAACGCATGCACAATTGTTAGCTACAATTGACTTATTGCCTACTCTCATGCATGACGTAATTTATGACATTGTTCTTCTTCATTGTGGTTTTAAAACAAACAGATTGTTTATTGTCGTAATAAAACCACAATAAGTCACATTAAAAACCAAATACTTTGGTGTAGGGAGATTATCTCAATTAAATAGCAAAATTAATTAGTACCTCATCACTCAGTTATATTTGGTATGATATGAAATCTAATATATTAGCAGGGCAATACTTCGTATATTTTTCGCAACTTTTGTGTAGCCCCAGTTGTTCAGCCTTGTAGAATTCTCGTGGTAAATGTTCATCCATCGAATAGGAAGGGCTGAAACGATACAAAAGTGTTAGCTTTTTTATGTGTTGTGGATTTCGAATACAATTATGCTAGAAGAAAATAAAAACCCTGAAACCAATGATTTTTATTGGTAGAAATCTTGATGAATAAAGGTGATGAAAAATTATGTATTTTCATTTCGAATTTAGTTCACAACGGGCACATTTCTTTGGAGCTTTGAACATATTTGGACATGATAGGTAAAACGTTAAAAATGACATCGATTTAATTGACGGAAAATTGCGATGTTTTCCTCAATTGCATTGTACACAAACCTACAGTCCTATAGTAGTCCTATACGATAGTGGGTGTTTTACCAGCGCACAGTGGTCAAAAAGTCTATTTTTACGTTCTCAACTGATAGCTCCCTAAATAGTGGAGCTAGAGCGATGGCGTCTTTGGCAAAGTTGATGGATATGGAAATGATGATATGACTTCATATTTTGACGGCATGATTTTTGTTTATTTTGTTTATTTTGTTTAATTCATCTGGCCGTAGTCTACATGAATATATTAAAACTATTGTAGCCTAGATTATAACAGTCCTAAGTCGAAGAGGTCGTCAACCAAGGAAAAGGTACGAACACATGATGTCAGTGGTTCATTAAAACCGTAAGAAGTCCGATGGAATCTGGTCAGCAGTAGTGATGACGATCTAAGTTGTCTTCCCACTCTAAAGTCAATGCAAGGCAGAAGTGCAGGTGCGTCGATTTCACCGTTCACTATCTTTGCAATAAGGGTAGCTTGTTGAATATTTCGGCGACGGTGCAGCGTGTCGAGTCCTAGAAGCATCGTTCAGGATACAGAGGGTGATCTTGAGGATTACGCCAGGGTAGGCTTCTGAGTGTAATGCGTATGAATCTACGTTGAACACGTTCAATTCTGAGGTCATATGACAGTTGATACGGAGTCCAAATTACCGCAGCATTTTCAAGAACCGGTCGAACAAGTGCACAATAGAGTGCTTTGAGGCAGTGAGGATCGGTGAAACGACGGGAGATTTTAGTGATACTGTGATACTGGTAATCCCAATTGTCGTGAAGCTTTCTTAATGATGGTGCTGATGTGCTGATTGAATGTAAATTGTTCGTCCAATATCACACCCAAATCACTGACCTGATCAACGCGCTCGAGGACATTCCCATTAATAAAATAATGCTTATCACGAGTTTATTCAATTACACCAGGTGAAAAACATATCTAGAAGCTCCTGAAGTCGGTAGCAGTCATCAATAGACCTCACCACCAGGTAGATTTTTAAATCGTCTGCGTATATTAGTACGTAGTTCGATCCTAGCAACAAAGCAGCATCATTGAAGAACAGCGCAAATAGCAAGGGCCCCAGATTACTGCCTTGTGGAACGCCTGAATTATTATGAAACGTACTGGAAACAGCTGAACCAAGCTTTACGCTCAAAACACGACCCACCAAGTAGCTTTCCAGCCATACCACAAGTCGCTTTGATGCACCTAGATGGGATAGTTTGCTCAGAAGTATTCTGTGATCAATGACGTCAAAAGCGGCCTTCAAGTCCGTATATATGACATTAACTTGAGTTATGGCTTCAATCTGCGTAATATAATATACTAAATAGTGAAGTCAAGAAGGTTCGTTGTTACAGAGCGGCCTTGCATAAATCCATGTTGATTGTCTGAAATGCATTGTTTGGTACAGCCAAGAATCACATTACTAACGACTATTTCGAATAGCTTCGATCCCGCAGATAGACTGGAAATTCCTCTGTAGTTCTTCACATTTCTTTTATCTCCTTTCTTGAACACGGGGAACATAAAAGACTGTTTCCACATAGCGGGGAACTTTTGTTGTTCAAACGATTTGTTGAAGATATGACCAAGAGGAGTCGCCAAGGGACTAGCACAGCGACAAAAGATAACAGCCGGTACACCATCAGGCCCGGGCGAATACGAGCTTTTCAGTTTCCTAGAAGCAGCAATGATCATGTCCGAAGTGATGGAAAAGGTGTCCAGGTCAAATACATCAGCAGGTAAATTAGAAGCTGCCTCATCAGCTTCTTGTTAAGATGTGAGCCCAGCGGAGAACACAGACGTGAAATGCTTGGCAAACAGTTCGCATGATTCTTCAGCTGAAGATGATTCTGATTCGTCTAGAAATACATTTGACGGTATGGAAGAGCATCGCCTCTTAGAATTCACAAAACTCCAGAAACTTTTTGGGTCTCTACGCAAGCCAAATTGTACACGCATAACATGTGATTTATACAGACTACCATTCACTAGACGGTATGCGTCACTTACGACTTTGAAGGCCTGTTGATTAGTTAAGGAACGTTGCTTCCGAAGTAACCTCTGTTTAGCATTTCGCTCACGTTTCAACCTGCGCAGTTCTGGGTTACTCCATGGTGGCTTAACAGGTGACCGAATCCTAGGGAGGTTTTCATTGAGCCATGTGCACAAGATGTCACAGAAGCGCTCTGTCATATCGTCAACATCCTGTATATTGAGCAGTTCTGTCCAGTCCGCATTGGACAGCAATTCAGTTAGTGAATCATAATCAAGTCGGCAGTAGTTCAAAGGTCTTGCTTCACATCGTCTAGGAACAGTAGCTTGCATGCGAGGAATAGGCACGGAAATATCCAATGGAGGATGGTTAGGATCAACGGTCAGCAAAGGGACAACAGCTGTTGATACGTTGATAACATTCGCAGAAGGAAAGTACACCAGGTCAAGCACTCTATCCAGATAGTTGCGATTTTGATTAGCTTGAGACATGTCGAGAGTCGAAACCATCGACCAGGCTAGCAGCAGCTGCAGGCAGTGGAAAAGAGTTGTCATAGCGAAGCCCATCATCTCCTCTCGTCCAAGATAGCCGTGGCTGGTTGTAATCTCCACAAACCAGAACCAAATCATTGGACGAAGCTTTATTACAATGCTCTTGAGCGGAAGCAATATGTGCATTAATAGTTGATACATCCTGGCTACGATCTGGTGGAATGTAGACAGCCAGTAACAATAGTTTTTGGCCCTTTATAGTACACGAAACGCATACTTGCTCCAAATTTTGTCCATTCGTCAAATCAATCATCGAGCTAGACTAGAGTACTTTTGAGCAACAGCAACGAGTACACCTCCTAACAAAGTCTTATTGCTATTCATTTCACTACGGTCACAACGGTATACATTGTAAGAGGTTTTGTTAGGGCATCGTTTTGTGACCAATCCCCCTAAAAGTGAGATAAAAATTGAACTTTTTTAGGATTTTAAGATAGAGAGTTGATATCTTCAGCAAAATTGTAGAAAAAGTCAATACAGACAACTTTGCTAAAGACATATAAATCATAAGTTTCACCCAATTGGAGATAGAGAGCGTTTTATAAGCAGTGTTACTGATATCCTCCCCATTCGGTTCGAATGTGTCATCACCGAACACTTCCGAAATAAGGGAAGTTAACCAAGCATTCGCAAACGAAAGGAGTGCTGTCGTTGATGGGTGGCTTTGTGACTGACTCGTGTGAGAGGAAGTTTAGTGCTATTCGCGCTATGTTGCATTCCCTCTCATTCGTTCATCGTCTTTCTTCACTGTTTGCTATTCGAACGTGAGTAACTTCGTCGACGAATGTTGTTTTAGATTCGCCGCGAGTAAATTTGGTAAAAAAAAGTGGAAAACTCGAATTCGTTTTTGGTCTCTTGACGCTGTGCCGAAGAATGGTATTTTCGATTCACTTCGAGTAAAGTGTGATGAAAAAACGTTTTGGCTTATCACTTTGGTTCCTTCTTTATGATTACGCTGATTATTAGTTGATTTGGTCATCATCTGAGGAGTGATCCTGTTAGTCCGGTTGGAAGTGATTTACACCCCGCTCACATTACAACTTATATCACGTGATATAGACTAACGGGTGTCCACTAAAAAATGAGAATTATTTCAATACTTTTCCATCAGAACAAAAACGGCCGCGTAGAAATGTCACTTTAGATGAATGAATCGTTGCACTCTCCAGAAAATTTTCATACACTCTTATTTCACTCTAACATGTTCAGTCGTGTTCAGCATGCCGTCGAAACAGGAAGAACTGCGCGCGCGCGTTGTACAATTCTTTCAAGCGAACGAAGATCGTGGAAAAAAATACACGGTGGACCATTTTTGTCATGAAAAAGTTCCGGTATCCACCGTATACCGTATCCTGGCATGCATGAGAGTAACCCGGAAGAAAGGTTGCGGCCGTCCAGCGAAAATAATGAATGAGAAAACGCTCCGCTCGCTGCGCAGTATGTTCAACAACAAGGATTCGGTAAGTCAACGGGAAGCAGCCCGAAAGTTCCATTGTTCGAAGTCACTCATCTGCAAGACGCTAAAGAAAGAAGGAATAGTGTGTAGAAAGAAAACCAGATCCCCAGAGTACACAGATGAGCAGATTCAAACCGTGAAATCCCAATGCCGCTGGGTGACTCGGAATTACGGCGGAAAATCTTTCGTTCTGGACGACGAAAGCTACTTTCCTCTTTCGAAGTCTCAGATACCGGGAAACGACCGATTCTACACTAAGGACAAATCTACTACTCCTCCAAAAGTAATGTATAAGTTCAAGCACAAATTTGAATCGAAGGTTATGTTATACATCGTAATATCCGATAAGGGTATTTCGAAGCCGTGGTTCAAACCAAGCGGTTTGGCCATCAACCAGGAGGTGTACCAAAGAGAGTGTTTGCAGAAAATACTCATCCCATTTCTTAAACAACATCACTCGGATGGCAAATACGTGTTTTGGCCGGACAAGGCATCATCGCACTACGCAAAAAAAAACGCTAACGTTTTTGGAGAGCCAAAATATACCATATGTCCCAAAAGACCGGAATCCGACAAATTTGCCACAGTGCCGTCCTATCGAGGATTTCTTCGGTCTTTTGAGCTCCATGGTATACAAGGATAATTGGAAGGCCAAGAACACCAAGCAACTTACCAACAGGATCAAAAGCTGCATCCGAAAAATCGATGTGGCTGCCGTCCAACGGTCATGTTCCAGCATAACGACTAAGCTGCGCCGCACGGCGGACCACGGACCATATGACAATATTCACTAAACTTAGTTTGAAGATTTAAGTTGACCCTTTTAATAAAATAAATCAGTTTGAGCAAAACTTCACTGGTATTTTTTTTCTGACCCATTCTTTTCGTTCTCATTATTTAGTGGACACCCGTTATATTGATATCAGCATCCCTACATCTAGTTTTCACTAGAGATTATGTGCATGGGATTTGAAATTAATATTCTCTAAATCACAACGGAGAAAAAACAGTCCCGGTTGAAACAACAAACTTGTTTGTTGATATCTAAACTAAAAAAAAACTTGTTGTTTCAGAAGTCCGATTTGTTGTTTTAAACTACCGATTTTGTTTTGTAACAAACAGCCAGGTTGGTTGTTTCTACCTAACTATATTACAACAATTCTACAGACATTATGGCTGTTCTAAACTAATATTTTTGTTGTTTCCACCTTGAAAGGGATTATTATTACGAAAATACAGGTAGCGTTGACTGAGGGGAACAAATTAAAATTTTAGATTTATTCAACCCAAGCGGCGGTTAAACCAAACTGATATTTTGTTGGGCGAAAATATAACTGAAAATTTAGTTTGAAACAAACTATTTTGTTGGTTTATTTCATTTTCCGTCATCCGGTCCCGCTGCATGCTCTGGCGCTGTCACTCAACAACAGGTGAAAATTTAATATTTTATTTAAAAAATCTGAATATAATAGAAAGGCTCGCATTATCATTTGTAGATTTATCTTTGACTAAAAGAAGTCTATTAATGTAAATGTGCACTTTTCTTATGTTTGTTAGCATTAATTTCAAATAACTGAAATTACAAAAGTAATTTAGTTGATTGAAACGGAAATGTTTGTTGTTTCAACCGTTTTCGTTTGTTTGCTTCAAACAGCAATTCAGTTTATATCATACTAAAATTTGTTTGAAAAAAAATCATAAGCGTTGGTAGAATCAACCAACAAATCTGTTTGTTTTCGTAGCTGTCATAGCGAATCAACCATCATAATGATAAATTCAAACAGACGACAGTTGAACTTAACTGCTAAATTCTCGAAACAATTACTCAGAATTTTAGTTTGTTTTAACCACCATACCCAACAAACATCGGTGTTGAATTAGAGTTTGTTCAAACAAATTTGGAGAATCTATTCAGCTATTCTAGAAGAAGCAGCTGAATAGCTTCTCCAAATTAGCTTGAACAAGCTCTTACTCAACACCGATGTTTGTTGGGTAGGTAGTCAAATCAAACTAATACGATGTTTGTGCCCAATTCAAACTAGAATATGTTTGCCTTTATCAATCTCTTTATATATATATATATATATATATATATATATATATATATATATATATATATATATATATATATATATATATATATATATATATATATATATATATATATATATATATATATATATATATATATATATATATATATATATATATATATATATATATATATATATATATATATATATATATATATATATATATATATATATATATATATATATATATATATATATATATATATATATATATATATATATATATATATATATATATATATATATATATATATATATATATATATATATATATATATATATATATATATATATATATATATATATATATATATATATATATATATATAAAAGGATACTACTTTATTATAAATAAACAAATGAGAAATCACGTTAGATCTAATTAAATTTATTCTTTAATCGGGCTGTGAAAGCCGGAAATTTGACCGCTGTCGTAGTAGTGCCTCACTTTATCATATCAAACTGAACAATGTAACAATGTCCTAAGTTACATTGGGAGACTCTATTCGTCGACCAAAACAATGTTCAAGAATTTTCAACACACAGTGTGGAAATATAGAGTGTAATTAAGGATTGAATACGTAGAAAACATCAACAAATTGTTTAATAGACAAGCTTGACGAAGAGAATTTCTCAATGTTACTTTGGACCTAATGTGGTTCAGCTTGATATGTATAAATCAATAATGCATTTGTGTAAACAACACACACACTCGCAGTATGGAGAATTTGCAGGGCCTGCTTCTCATCCGCTGCTTTTCTTTTCTTTTTTTCTAATAAAACGATTCGTTTGCTTCAGGGACCTGACGGACACAGATTTTCCTGCAGCCAACATCTCTAACATCCAAACGTCAAAAGATTCATTGTTTGTAAACAATACTGGCGTTAGTACCCGTAGTAACAAACGTCAGACGGGCCTTATTCAAATAAGGCCCGTGATATGTTGGATACTGTCAAACGCTAGCAAATAGGATAGGGTTGCCAAGCCCCTGGTTTGCTTCGTTCAAAAGACTTCACTGCGAATATTTGGAATAAATGTTCGCCCAGAAGAGAAGAATTGGTGAGTTTCGCTTGGTTGGTTGGACATGGTGATCACTCAGTGAACGAAAGTAGGCACAAGAAGAAACGGTAAACGAGAAAGGACCGAGTGAGTCGTTACTCAACAGTTTTCGTGTACGGTGAGAGTAGTTTTTTTCTGTGGCAGCAGGAAAACGGCGGTGAGTAAAGGGTGTATTCGATAAAAATGGCACACAGAAAATCTTCTGTAACTTTTGAATCGTATGAGTAAAAAACCTAGAAATTTGAGTAGATCTTATCCATAGTGTATTATTTACGTCTGCCAAGTTTCATAGTTATACATTCAGTAGTTCCAGTCACGTCGTCGAAACAAGAAATTGTCCGTGAGAAAATTTTGTGCACTCACAATCAAAATCCAGGGGCGTCCCACCGGTGGATTGCTAAAAGGCTTGGAATTGCAAATACAACTGTGTCTCGTGTAATAAGAACCTTCAAGGAGCGTCTGAGTGTCCAAAGGAAGGAAGGGAGTGGTCGTAAAAGTGGTCCAATGGACAGTAAAATGGCCAGGAAAGTCATACAACAATTCAAGAACCGTCCAAACATGTCAATTCGAGATGTCGCTAAAAAGTCTAAGGTGTCAGTCGGTTTTGTGCAGAAAACCATGAAGCGTGCTGGGTTACATGTTTACAAAGTGCAAAAAGCCCCAAACCGGAATGAAAAACAAAACATCACTGCGAAAACCCGCGCCCGGAAACTTTACACGAAGCTGCTCACCAAATCCGGTTGCATCGTGATGGATGACGAAACATACGTCTAGGCCGACTTCCGTCAACTTCCTGGGCAAGAATATTTCGTTGCCAAGTCGAAGTTCGATGTTCCGGAGGATGTTCGAAAGAAGAAACTATCGAAATTTGCAAAGAAGTTTCTAATCTGGCAGGCGATTTGCGGTTGTGGTGAAATAAGTGCTCCCTTCATCACTTCCGGAACAATAAACGGTGCGATTTACACGGAAGAGTGCCTTAAGAAGCGTCTCTTGCCATTCATTAAGAAGCACAAAGGATCAACTCTGTTTTGGCCTGCTCTAGCATCCTGCCACTACGCTCGAAACGTATTGGAGTGGTACCGAGCCAACGGAGTCAATTTTGTGCCAAAGGATATGAACCCACCAAATTCACCGGAACTTCGTCCAATTGAAAAGTTCTGGGCAATTATGAAAACGGAACTTCGCAAACATCCCAAAACTATAAAAACAGAGCTAGAATTGAAGAAAATTTTGGTAAAAACAACAAAAACACTGGGAAAATCGGTTGTACTAAATTTGATGGGTGGAGTGAAAAGGAAGGTGCGGGCATTCGGGATGGGAGACGAAATTGAATAAAACAAATGTTGTAGATCAAAACTCATTAGTAGTTTTTCATTCCCTGAAAATTTCAAGAAAATCCGATAATCAGTTTAATTTTGATGAGTATATATGTGTGTGCCATTTTTATCGAATACACCCTTTAGAAGAAAGAGCGAGACACCATTCGTTGTGATAATCAGCAACCTTGTTTATAAGAACTAATCTCCAAAAACATATTTGTCACCGAAACATTTTGTTTTTAATTTTAATGACAATATAATGTTCTATAAAGTTATTTGCAATATCAAAATACAAAACTTTCTAGAATATACTATACCTGCATTATTTCAGTGGGATGAGTTATTGAACTTTTTTCCGTTTTTTTCGTCGTATTTTCGACGGCTGTACTACACTTAGGCGCAAGTAGGAGCAGATAGAATTGACTGCATCTAATAGTGCATTATAAGAGCTATCAAGTGGTGGTTGTTAGTCCATCCACGACCGTCTGCTGGGAATTTATGCTCAAAACAAATATCGATGGTTGTACTATATTTCATGATTCAAACAGTACAAAAATTCGCGTTGTCATGGTAACCACACCTTCGAACTCATTTTTTTCAGCTGAATTTTACATTTTATTTTTAGTCAATAATTTTATTCATTATATGTTACCACAATTCAACCGATGTTTATTTCAATTATTATTAAACATTTATATTTTCATTGCCGTTTTCAATTTTAACCGATTCTTTTGCTAGCAGCTGTTTATTATCGCGTTCTAGAAAGTTTTGTATTTTGATATTGCAAATAACTTTGTAGAACATTATATTGTCCTTAAAATCAAAAACAAAATGTTTCGGTGATAAATGTGTTTTTGAAGGTTAGTTCTTATAAAACGCTCTCTATCTCCAATTGGATGAAACATACGATTTATATGTCTTCAGCAAAGTTGTTTGTATTGACTTTTTCTACAATTTTGTTGTAGACATCAACTCTCTATCTTAAAATCCTAAATAAGTTAAATTTTTATCTCACTTTTAGGGGGATTGATCACAAAAATCATGCCATCAAAATATAAAGCTTGTCATATCCATCAACTTTGCCGAAGACGCCATCGCTCTAGCTCCACTATTTAGGGAGCTATCAGTTGAGAGCGTTAAAATCGACTTTTTGATCACTGTGCAGCGGGTAGATAGTCATGAAGAAAACGATTTTTTTTTGACTCGGGAAGTACTAGCACACCGATCCCAAGCTTAATGATTCGCCCCTAAGACCGTAACTCACACCAATACATTCTCAAATATTCTGTCAAAATAACAACGGATTCGGGTAAAATTTGACAAGTTCCGGTAATTTTTTTACCGGAATACTGTAAAATTTCACCGAAATCCGGTAAATCGGATTACCAAACGATCAGCTGTTGAAAGTTTGGTAAAAAATTACCAAATACTGTAAAAAAATTCTAAGTGTGTATGCCCTGAAGAGCCATTGTGATCACGCATCGTTCATTTTACTTTCTCTGACTTTCGAATCATGGAAACTTTATCATTACCATATGTTTTCTTAAAAAGTCGATACTTGTTTCAAATTTCGAAACATGAAATCGGCTGAAAATAAATTGTTTGATAAGTTTGCCCTTTCTATAGCCAGATTTAGGTTTTAATGAGTTCATGATTATTCGTTAGTTTGGTATATATTTGTATGATATAATTAATTTCGAGACTTCAACTTCATATTTATTAAGCTTCTAAAGATCATTGTTAAGGTGAGGAAAATCTCGCCGTTTCAAATAGGAGTAGCATAGTTGGAAGTTAAGATTTTCTAGTTGAGTGAGTGAAGCTAGTTTTGATTAACCTTACCTTAATATAAGTTGAATCAAGTCACCAAGAACACCATTGTGTTCATGTAAGCTCACTCTGGATCCCTCACAAATAGCCCTTAGCAAACATTTTCTTCCATCATATCCCGAACTGAAATGGAAAAATGTTTGGCTGCCATCCGCACCACCTAAAACACACAAAACTCACGTCCACAATTGTTCCTCTATGACGTGGTACATCCTTCTCCGAGTTATTCCATCGGTTCGTCGAAAACCCAACGACTGACGCTTTCTTCTTTCACCACCTTCAGCTCCGTTCTTTGTGAGTCCATGGTCCGTCTCTTCCACTTGAAACTATAAAGACCACAAGAGAAAGCACCCCTAGAGAATTAGCCTTCGTCATCTTGATCCATGAACAACGCACCCTTTTGAAAGGATCCGTCCAGTCCGATGCTTCCTCCGTCATTCCGTAGTTAATCTCGAAGTTGTACGAGCAGAATACATCCACGCCGGCAGGTTTTTTCTTTTCCACTGGAATGGCAATAGCCGCCAGTATTCCGGTGGCCGAATCCTCCGTCAACAGTAGTGTTCGTTTGTGTCTTTCTATTACATCTTCTCTGGATAGTGCGCCAGCGAAGACAATTTGAAATAGCACCAAGGCCTCGCGGCAGAACTGATACTTCATGGTGGCTAGTCTCCACAGGTCTGACCTCACAAACGGTGTGATCGGCGCGTGGTTCGAATGCCTTTGTACCGTTTATAAGCTGCGAGATTCGAAACACACTCCACAAACAACCGAGATAGTGATTACTCAATCTATCTTCTAATGGGAGTTCTAATGTTCGCATCCCCCAATTGGAGGATCGATAATATCATACGCAAACACGTAAATTTTACAATGTTTAAGCGAGAATTATCGGGCGTATAGCAGGGTAGAAAACGTGGCACGTGTCGTTGTTTAAATCGAGCAGTTTTTGATCACAAGATAGGTAAACTTAATAAGGTGAATGAAGGAACAGGTATCGGAACTAGAAATGTTAAAATATTGAATTTCTTTCATTTACTGTGTTTAATAAACAAAACAAATCAACTCATTCGCGATTCAGCCAACATTAAGCGCTCTGCTCTCGAGTAGAATGGATTTCGAGCAATGATATTAATTTAGGTGAAAAATCATTGATACACAGATAATGAAAATTGCTGAGTTCCGTAATGAACTGCCAAACTTGATTTTGTATCTTCTCCAGTAATGTTTGGTTACTGAACTTCGGTAAATTACTTTAGAAAGTTCAGCAAATTAGATTGCCGCGTTGTTGGATCTGCTGTTCAGAGTCTGCTGTTATGCTGCTACCCTGCTATTCGAGGTTGGTTATTTCTGACAGATGCGAAGTTGAAATTTTACCACCGTGGCTGCATTCTATTCGAAAATCGGTTTATCAATTTTTTTCACACACAGGGATCTTCGAGCATGGCAACATAACTTTGGAAGTGTCACTTTTTAAGCAAAGCTAAATTTAACTCGTGAATTGGTTCACAGCCTAAGTGTGAATAGCATACCGGTACTTTGTAAAGCAGGTACTAAGTCCACTTAGAATCCGTACGGAAATATCAAAGCTCGGGAAAAAATTGACATAAGAAAAAAGTTACCGAACCAAAAAAAAAGATATTTTATTGCACTGTCATAGAAAAGCGTTGCAAAATCTGGTCATCTGTGCAGTACCCCGAGCGATTTTACCAGTCTTCTTAACCCATTTAGGCCTGAGTGGATGCAATTTGTTTTTAAAAATCCTACTGTTCAGCAACTACCCAACCGATTTTCATTATTTTGGACTCCTTACCCTCGTTCGGGTTTTTGATAGAGGCCCAAAAAATACTACCAGTTCGTACGGCCGGAGTTATTGCAGAAGGTCAAAATTGAGGTTTTTTTGGTATACATCAATACCTTGTAAAATATTTCAATACAGATCACGAAGTTTTCTTAAAATACATCATAAATGAAACAATTGTGTCGTTCAGATAATTAAAAATGTTGTCGGTCAACTTTTTACGGAGACAGTTACTCGGAAAACGGTTCCCTTAAATAGCAGTATTTTTAAACGAGATTACACAAATGACATTCTAAAGTAATTTTTGGATCTTGGAAGACTCGGAAAGTGACCAGATTTTATATCACACAATATGCTTATTACGTGATCGGTATTGAAATATGCTTGAAAATACTTGACACAAGGATTTCCTGTATCGATTCCTAGGATTGTGCATATGGGGTGCGCAAATTAATCCAAGGACACGACCCAAGGGTATCCTATATTCTCTTAATCGGTTTGTATAAAAAATGTGTGTAAACCCAACCATGGCAAGAGCACAAGGGTGTCTTAAAAATGGAATTTCAAGGAAGGGACACAAGTATGTCTTCTAGCTACCATTTCAAGGTTTTGACAGGCGACTCGAGCAGTCCCCGACGGCGGAACTGCTCTACACCGATGGAGAGTTCCCCGGATGTAGAACATCCCTTGAGACTGACTATCCGCTGCTTCATTTAACCACTCGCTTGATTTTCACCCCATTATCGTAACAGAGCCAACATTATTTGCGTAATGGCTCCATTATAGACTGTTCCGATAATTATAAACACACTAATGATTACCCGTCAATTCAAAATGCGTGCAGTATTCAACCAACTTTTGGCTGTGCCATGTTGTTAAGGGGCTATGCATAAACCACGTAGACTTTTTTTTGCGGGGAGGGGAGGTTTGACCAAAGTATACGCTCCATACAAAATTTCAAAAAATTGTCAGGAAAAAAGTCTACGAGGGGGGGGGGGGGGGGGGGGGGTCTGAGATTTTAAAAAAAAGAGTCTACGTGGTTTATGAACTGGCCCTAACATCCAAATTAAACCGACGTTGTCATTGTTTTTCAATTTTTCGTACGAAAGTTTGAAAATGCGTGGTCTTTTTCCCGAGCAAAGAAAACGGATTTTGCACAAGCGGTGCACCGCCAGTGGTCTTTCAATCTGACTAAGGAAAAACTTGAAAAATTGACTAAGGAAGAAGGTGTGAGCCGCGGAGCAGTTAAAACCGCATTTCGGAAGTATCAACAACAGTGCTCTTTCGTAGATTTCCCGAGACGCAACCCCCCTACAATCGAAAGAAAGGTAAGGAACTATTTCAACCGTCATCCTTCAGCATTAGTCCGAGATGTGACGAAAAAACTAAGTACTTCGGTAACTAATGTTAATCGTGCCAAGGAAAGAATAGGCCTGGAGACTCGTCGGAAGCAGAAGCAGCCAAAACCACAGAGAACAGACGTTCATCTTCGGTCTGCTACTTGTGTAAAACTTTAAACCGACATTTCAAATGTATGTCGTTATGCTCCTGGTAGGCGGCGCTGCAGTTGTGCGATAACTGTCATGTAAATGTTTATCAATAAAAAGACTAGCCCATAACCTGACAAAAATTGTTTGTTTTCCTCTGCACTTACTTCTTATACCGACTGCCCATATTAACTTTTACACACGTTTTGCAAGAAAAGGTATATGGACATCAATATCTGTTCTCTGTGCCAAAACGAAACATCAAACAGGCTGAATATGTGAAACCGAGGGCTCAAAAGCTGTAAGACAAACTGCTGACCAAAAAATTGAGCTGTGTTATCATGGTCGATGAAACCTACATAAAACTCGATTATAAAAATCTGCGGGGACCACAGTCTTATACCTCGCCGATTCCCTCTCCGCTTCTATTTGGAGACATTTTTCGCACTCTCGATGACATTTCGAATTGCATCCACCGTTGACTCTCCTTTCCAAAACCCGAACTGGTTCGATGACAAGCCATGCTCACTCTCCGTACACTTTGTCAACCTGTTGAGGATTCCCCTTTTCCAAAAGCTTACCGAGTCTATCCACAAGCATATGGGTCTATACGACGCTGAGTTCCCGAGTGTTTTCCTGGCTTCAGTGGCAGCACTAGTCCTTAAATTTTCCACATGTTTTAGAAGCACCCCTTCTCCAGAAATCTCTGCAACACGCTCCTAAACATGTTAGGAAATGTCATGGAAAAGTCTAAACATGTCAGGAAATGTGATGTCACCCGCAAAACCGACAATCTTAACCTCCACAGAAAACTTTAGTCTCAACACTTTGTCGTTCATTATGTTCCAAAGCACAGAACCCAGGATGGACCCTTGCAGGAGCTTTTGAGGTGAACACATTTCTGGCCCGCTGCCGTGAATTCTACAAAATCCTATCGAGTCGATGAAGCAAGTTAAAAATGGCCTCGCAACTGGCGCTATTAAACGTGTTTCTCCGTCAATGCTATCCATTGCACAGTAGTGGACGCCACGGCTGTCTTGGTGACGAACAAGCTGGCATCTACCGTTGACTTGCATTTTCGCAACGTGCATTTGCACCGAACTTGCATTTTCGAAAGCCAAACGGGTTACTTGACAGACTGCCTGTACCATCCGTGTACTTGGACAGACTGTTGAGGATTATACTCTCAAGCACCTTACCAGTCGTATCGAATAAGTAGATCGGTCTTTATGCCAACTGATCACTTGTTGGCTTCCCTGTCTTTGGCAGTATTACAAGATTTTGTCACTTGCAGATATCTGGAAAGACGCTCTCGTTCAGACATCTTTGGGCTCCCACCCTGAACAGTTTGGGAGCCTGCCAGGATAGCCGTCATGATGGCCAGGTTTGCAATACTATCGGGTCTTGGCGCCTTGTTCACCTCGAGGGGCTTTGCGATCACAATGAGTTCATCACTCGCCTCGCATCCCGTCCTTCGTGATGACAGCGTAACGGTCTGGGATAGTGGAACGCTGATCGTGGGATAAATCTAAGGCGGCGGGAGGCGGGAGTCTCTAGACTTGAGTCATGGCGCGTAACCCTTAAACTTGGTCATTACTGCCTTATAGGCGTCACAACATGGGTCCGCGTTGGCTTTCAGACATAACATCTCGACTCGTTTGCCCACTTTTATATCTCTCTTCAGCGCGGTTTTAGCGGCTTCGAAGCTTTGTGCATTTCCAAATCTTGCTGCCTGCACCTTCACACCTTCTACACAATTTCATTCTGTCGAAACCTTCGCGTTTCCAGGACATGAGTTCGCGTTCAAGGCATCTACGCATCACGCTTTTGTCGGCTGGTGTACGCTATGTGGGCAAACCGTCATCGCACTTTGAGCCGAGTCCGCGCCTGCCACTGATAGCTGTGGCTACCTCTATCCCAGATGGTCCCGTAGCCGTGTTGCTGATGTGGCTACCTCAACCTCGCATTACACCTTGAGGGCTGTGGAGATCTCGCACTCCGTGATCCAGGTTCTTACACTGGAGCATTACTTGCGTTACGAGGACGCGCACCTCCACTCCCTCTCGCTGGACTTGTTCCGCAAGTTCTTTATAGGCCGGACCCCTCCGCGTGGTATGCCTCTTCATTTTGAGGATCACCTCGCCTGTGCGATTTCGATGTATAGTACGCACATCGGTGCCGAGATCCGTGAGCTTTGTGTCTCCTCGCATTGCCTTTGAGTACTTGGACTATTCGGTTTTAACAATCAGGACCTCTCCGCGGTTGCGATTCTGGGCTACGTTTTGCCTGGCCTTTTCTTTTTGCTTTCTATCCCTCTTCTTTCGCACTTTCAACTACGGGTTTTACCTAACTCTTTGTGAGTCGTTGCCTGGACCTGTCTTGGTGCTTGGGCCGGCCTTAGTGCTTGGGTTGACCTTGGCGCCGAGGCCATCCTCTTTCCGATTAGCCGCTGTTGGTCGGGGTGGTAGCCCTGTGAACCCCGACACATCGGCGTAACTCTTTGGGTCATTAGGGCTCTTAGCAACCTGGCGCTTCTTTGAAATGCCGGGTGCAACTTCCCCGGGTGACTGCCTTGCACGATTGGCTGTCCTTACCTCCATGGTAGATGGGATGGGATCTCCCATACAGACGGACGCGTCCGTCTGCGTGTGCTTCGAGGCCATCTCTCTGGCCCTCTCTACGGCCAGTAGCCGGGCCAACTCTTTCGCTCTTTGATCAGCTAATAGCTTGGCTTCTATCTCATCTCGCTCTGTGCAAGCAGCTCGGATGGTTCTCCGAAGCTTCAGCATACTTGCTTCAGGTCCTTGCTGATAGAATTCAGCTGCTCGGAGACTATAAAAACTTTATTTACTTTAGAGTACCCCGCTCTGCTTCCACGATGTGGATGAATCCTGGCCCATCCATCGTCTCTCCCATAGGTTTCCCGTCAAATTAACGTCAACGCATCCGCAACGTATCAATTGTGGGTCAGCCATTAGTATACAGTTGTCCTGAATCGCACTTTACTCTTCATTTGACAGCTCAAATCACATGCGAATTTGAAAGCATGGTGGTCAAATCGTGTATCTAGAATCATAATCTGGCATTATCCAGTAGGCTGTGTCGATTTTCAAAAAAAAAAAACGAATTTGCAAATTTGCATTGTCAATTATGGTTGGAAATATTTCAAAAACCATCCCTGAAAAGTTTCAGATTTAAAAAAAAAAATCGTTTAGCCATCAATATGGACTTGAAGTTTCTTTTGGATCTTTGATCTTTGAGTTTTTCAATATGGGGAAAGTAGTATTTTCAGTTTTCATTCAAAAACAGTTACTTTAAAATTGAGCTCAAAAATCGGAGGCACCTTGAATACACGTGACACTCTTTCATGAAGCATTTGAAAATGACTGTGCTTATTTTGAGTTTAAAATAAGAAAGTTATTCAATTTTGTGTGCTGCTCAATTTTGTAAAATGTTTTCACTTTTCAAAGTGACAGCACTGTCTGAAAGTGGGTGGTGGCACCCGGCTATTAAGCTTATCACGTTTGGGTGGGGTAGTGTGCCTTCTGCAAATGGGGCAGTGCGTTTTTGGCGAAAACATTACAAACAGATGTCAAAAAGATTAAAACTTATATTCAATTTTTAGGTTATCTGTGGGAAAACAAACAATTTTTACACGAAGATAGACACGATAGTGTGCGTGCGTTACACGTCACTAAGCCTAATAGCAATTTAACCCGCGAGCCGCACGTAGCTAATGAAATTAATATAATTTGAACGCGGAATATTCGTGTGATTTTCACCTTCTAGATGCATGGTGCTTTGGAAAAATGTATTGGGAAGGGCAAGGGCTACCGTGTGGTGGTAGGTAAGGTCGGGATTCGTTCGGTAGGTGGTGCTAGCTGGCGTACAAAATGATTGAATTAATTGGATCCAACATAGAATATCTCGAGATCCTGGCCCTATGGAAAGTTACTGTCTTGAACAAAGTTGTTTAGGCTGTGTTCCAATTCGCGAATTAATTTTAATTTTACTTAAACTTGACAGATAGAAAATAATCGATTAATCGATTAAAATCCCTATGTTATTGATCAACAAGCTTTCGATAAGATGTCTGTCAAAATTGAGTTGCCATCTGTCAGAAATAAGTCAGCTCGAGTAGCAGACTTAATCGATTATTTTCCATCTGTCAAGTTTAAGTGAAAATTAAAATTAATTCGCGAATTGGAACACAGCCTTAGTAGGTCAAGGCCTTTCGGTTGGTGGATAGTAGTCCAGAATTGTCTCACTACGTGGCGCTTTTGTTCATATGAATATCTTGTACAAGCTGAATCTCGAGATCATGGCCACGTAGGAAGATGCCGTCTTGGACAAAATTATACAGGTGGGCATCTGGAGGCCGTAAGTCGATGTCTGAAGCCATTTTAGAATCCAAGATGGTGGTTTCCGGTATAAGAAAACTGTGAATTGCTGTGAAAAACCCTGCAAAATGGATATTTTTTAATCCGATGCCATTATTTTGATAACGCTACAGTGGCTGTTCAGCTTGAAACGAATATGAAAATGAAAATGAACAACACGCCTTTCTTCCCCCTTTCAATGTAAAGGCTTTCGATGCTCGAGTTGAAGCAGTCTCAGTATTCCCTTTTAATGCCCAAAGTTGCGTCAAGCCACTTCTGTTCTTGTATTGGTACAGTTGGTCCAGTTGCTAGTGTTTCTGAAGTTTGAGTCGTGCTGGAAGCAGCAGCGTTTTTTGGTATACGTTTTGCGGTTTTGCTGAAACGCTAAGCAGAAAGTAAAGGAGAACAGGATCACTGAACGTTATCCAACAATAATTGAATTGCGTCAATAGTTAAAGGTAATTGTTCGGGTTGTTCAGCTACAACACTTTGTTAATGAAAGTAGTAACATCGAGTCTGGTAAAGATCATTGAATTTTGTTCGTTCCTCGATATAACGTTTGCATTAAAAAAAATGGACAAAAATTGCCGATTTTTCATGGTTCTTCACCCGCACTGACAAAACTACCCATGCAGCATCAATCATAGTAACCCATGAGTCAGCAGACAAAACTCGACAGCTCTATCAGTCGATCTCTAACCGTGACAGTGAGCCAAGTGTGCGCGTTCAAAGAACGACACCCCGCCGCGTCGAAACAGACATCGTGTGGGACTTTGTGGACGCCGAATACGCCCGTTCCGGTATCTACAACATCTTGGCACTATTGAACAACAATCAGAGCATTGAAAGAAATCCCGGTTCCGGACGTCCGACGACCCCGAGCGACAAGAAGCTCCAAAGGATGCTGAAGAGGAAGACCGAGCGAAAAGTGGCTACATCGCTGCGTGCGCTTGGCCGGGAGGTCGGTTCAACCGGCATAACAGTGAAAAAGTACCTGGCGAACATGAACATACATGTCAGGAAGCGGAAGTCGCGTCCACTGGTTTCGGAGCTGCAGGCAATGACGTAGTGGCAGCGGCTGAATAAGATGGTCAACACGATTTTCCCGGCGAATCGTGTCGTGGCGGTGGTGATGGACGACGAGATCTATCTCATCCTGGATGACAACGACTGGCAGGGCACTTCGTATTTTACTTCCCCCACGAAGGAAGTGAGCTCCTAGGTGAAGTTTATTTCACACACCAAGTTCCCCAAGAAGGTGCTGCTGTGGCTGACAATCAGCGAGAAGGGGATGTCAAAGCCGCTCTTCCGTCGCTCCAGACTGGCCGTGAACGGGGAAATTTATAGTACGAAATGCCTGTCGGAAGTTACGTCGTTCATCAAGAAATACCATAAGGGCGAAGACGCGGTGTTCTGGCCGGATCTGGCGTCGGCTCACTACTCGAAGCGATCGTTGGAGGAGATAGAGCGGCTGAATATCGATGTGGTACCCAAGTCGGCGAACCCGCCCATCGTCCCCCAGCTGCGTCCGATCGAGAATTTCTGGGCCAACCTGAAGCGTAAGGTCTACTCCAACAATTTTGACGCGAAAACTGAGGAGGAATTGATAAATAAAACGAAGAAAGAACTCAAAAACATGCCTACATGCATGTTTTCGTCTGCCATGGCGAATGTTCCGGTTAACTGTTGGAAGGCCGCTCGTAAGGGCGTAGAATTTTTTGGCAAGTAAGCTTAAATAATTACTTTCCATGGGAAATTTATCAAAAGCAATTATTCAATTAGCTTTTTTTATCACCATCCGAAAAAAGTCCAGTTGTTTTAATGCAAACGTTATTATCTTACAATAAATATGCGATTAAATGAATATTGAAACATGTAGCGTGTAATATTTACGTGTTTCCGTATGAAAAAATGGTGTGAGAAAAACATTTTGTTTTAGTGAATAAATTAGTGCAAGATGAAAATAAAAATGATCATGGCAACCACACTTTCGTTCGCCCACATCGCACTATGGTACGAATGGACAAATTTCGCGTCAAAAATCGAAAACTCGGAGACCATTAACTTTAGACATATGATATTTTTGGAAGATTTAATCTAAAAAATACGGTCTATCTCTTGGTTTGGGTGGTGACTAGGGTGGTTCAATAATGTTCATAATAAATATTCTAATTTTTTATTCTTATGATTTATAGGAATTTTTGGTCCTACAAAATTGTAGATAATTTAATTTAATGAAGCTTTGCTCAAGAAATTTAACTTCTATCTCATCTACGTATCGTTTAATAATAGTTTTTCTAACATTCCTTAGGGTGGAACTTCAAAAAAAAAGTTTATTTTCTCTAATTTTTTATTTCAATTTGAATTTGAAAACATTGTTAGGATAACTTTTAGGGCATAAAAGGAAGCACATTTTGAAGAAACTAAATAGTTGCTAGTTTATGTATAATCCGCCCCCCCCCCCTCCCAAACGGTGACCCATTAACCTCGAGCTAGCCACGAGTAATTGGCACCTCACTTTACTAAAACCGAAAAATAAAACATTGTTAATTACAATAATCAGTATCGGCTCCGCAAAGTGTTATACACGCCTGAGCCTAACAAATATAAGAACTGATAAAAAAAAATGTATAACCAAAAGTTGTAGAGCTTGAAGTGTAAAAAATACGCTTTTTAAGATATCTTACTCCCTGATTTTATTTGCAAATAATTGCAAACACAGAATACGTGAACTGAAAGTACAAACAAGTACATATTTGTGACAATGTTTATATTTTTATATTAACCTTTATTATATAACCTATATTATATAACAAACAAACAGACATAACACATTAAACGATTTGCACTACAAATCATCGTCACTAACACACCTGCGCCATCCGTTGTGCACACTGTGATGGGTGTTGAAGATGGCGGAAGTGTGCTAACGTCGAACTAAAGGGAATCGACTATGTGCGCCACCTGTGGCGATGCTACCAACTAAGAAACATTTGAATTGACCATTCAATACGTGATCGATGAAGAAACTGCGAATGTTATGTCTATGTTTCATTAAATTAAATTAAATCTATAATTCTGTAGGAGCAAAAATTCCTCTAAATCATAAGAATAAAAAAAAATATAATTTTTATTATGAACATAAAAGGATCACCCTAGTCACCACCCAACAAACATCAATGTTGAATAGCCGTCTGTTAAAACAAATTTGGAGAAGTTGTTCAGCTTTTTCTTCTAGAAAGCTGAATAACTTCTCCAATTTTGTTTGAAGAAGCATTTATTCGACAGTGATGTTTGTTGGGCACCCAAACCAAAAGATAGATCTTATGTCTTAGATTAAATCCTCTGAAAACATCATATCTTGCTGAACAATGCATTAGGTCCTAAGTAACATTGAGATATTCTCTTCGTAGACTTTCTCTTTCGTTAAGAGTTTTTCCACAGGCAAACAGACGTAACACTCTAATACCCTTTTGTTTGACGTTTTGATCAACCGTGTATGTTGTTTGATTCTTGAGTTTTGATCACTTGAATGCGTCCAAATTTACTTTGAATCGGGCTTCAGGTTATAGTTGGGAACATAGCAACAATTTTGTCCTAAAAATTGTGTCTACGGCTTTCTTGTAACATCAATCAATAATTCAAAAACAGCTTATGTTCATTACGCACAAATAGTAGTCTCACAACTGTTTATTTTATTTGGGAAGATAATTTATTTCAGCTTTACGTAGGTAGCTATTTTATTTATATTAATTAGTAAGAACACCCGAAAATGAAAATATTGTGCTCTCACTATTTGAGTGATCCTTGTTTAAAACATAAATAGTAATAGTCTCTACTATAGCTTATAGGGGTTGCATAATGAACACTTTAAGCTATTTTCTTTGTTTGGCCTATACAATAACCACAACCTCTAGAAATCAATCCTTACCTAATTTTATCAGATTTTGTATTGATTATTTTTTCATTTATAATATGCAATGATCGCATAGGGCTGCAAAATGGTGAGTAGACACCTGGGATGGAGCGTGCGTCCCCGCAACATAGCTATGGTCCTCACAAGTTTCTACCTCATGCTTCCACGGGTCGAGAGATGACAAAGACCGCCAGCAAAGGGTTGCGTACTTAGCTGGTAGTGCAGCCTGGACACTGTTGTCCTTCTTACTTCAGCTTGATTGGGGAGGTGCGTACCGAGCGTCGGTCCACCAAGGAGGTGCGGCTCAAACAGAGTCTGTACTGGCATCCAGCGGTTGAGTAAGACACGCTGTATCGCGTCAACTATACATTAGGTGGCAGCCGCACCATCGCGATGTAGGGAGCGTGACCCCGGTAAAGAAGCATGCTGAAATCTTACCCTACCACGAAAAATGGAAGTATTCTTTATACGGTATACCTATAATTTCAGATCATCCATGGAATTCCCAAGTATTGTGTAATAATTTTGAATTGTTTTCTTCCCCTGTTCTACAATTGCAGCAGGATCAGTAGACATGCAGACATTACAAATATAATTTTTATTGTCATTTTATATTATAACATCCCTTCACAATATTATTCAATGCTATTTCCAGCTTCGCATTTGCATCGTTGTAAGTTTTTGCCCACCTAGCTCACGTTGTGTATTTGAAAAGATAGGATGGTTTTAACATTTTTTTTTTAGAGAGAGGATAATAACGACAAATTCCAAAAAAAAAAAATATTCGTCGTCCAAATTAGTTAATTCAAAAACTAACATTGTTTATGAGCCTACCTTTTCTATTTTACAGACATAAAGAATTATATATGGGACCAGTAGGCAAAAAGGGTTATCGGAGAATTTCCTGTCATTCATTTTTATTTATTTTTGTTTTGGATTTATTGAGTTTCCGTTTTTGGGCAGTAGTCATACTCGTATGAAATTTGTTTGCTTAAATTTTCTTTGCTATTTTGCTAGGATGCCAGGTGATCAACTTTATTTCATTATATCACGGTGGAATTTTCGCTATCTTAGAGTTTCAATCATCTAACATCGCAGCGGAAGAGGCAAATAGCGGCATTTAATTATTAAATGTAGGGTAACGGGATATAATGTCAGCCTAGCTCCTTCATTCGGCCTATGTACCAAAAATGTTATTAATTAGCCGATAATCAACAAAATTATATTCCTATCAGGATGACCGATTTATTTCTAAGCAGTTGAGACATTATTAATCAATTAATAGTTGCTCACTTCCGCGTAATTTTCGATTTCCTCAACTTTTTAGACAATATGACTTTACTGGTTAAGCTGAACAGATTATCTACATGATCTTCGAATGATCTTAATTTGCAGAAATTGAACCTATAAACCAAATAATACAGCCAAGATGTACAGAAAATTGTCACACGTTATAAACTAACAGGTCACATAGGTAAAATAACAATGATTTAACAAGAAAACCATAGACCCAATGTTAAGAACATATTTTTTTCCACGTGCCCAACTATGGCCTGTTATATGGAAAGCGCAGTAAAAATGTTTTATTGGTAAAATTTACAATAAAAATGTCTGAGTTTCGATTAAAAGTTTTCCATATGGGTCATCTTATCACAAACTAAAGGAACAAAATCTGTGTAGATTGAATTATAAAGTTTTGATTATCAAATGGTCGCTAAATCATATGTGAAAATCACTTAAGTGTTTCTTAGCAGTTTTAGTATAGTACATATCTAAGCAAGTGTATAACTAGTTAAATATCGCTTCCAGCTAAAATACTTTACGAGTTATAGTAAAAAATGTAATCGATTGTTGCATATTAGGCTGAGTCAAGGGACACATACCCTACATTATGTAGTATTTCTTTACAACATCGTATTATTTCCATCATATCATGACCTTCACATTTTCATGCAACAAACCTAATTTAGGCGGTATCTGGCTTAAACACGAAACATACATTCAATTAATGACATCTAGCATTCCTTATATGTCCAGTATATAACGCAGAAAATTACAGCTGTGGTAGGCTTTTGCACTTATTGCTGAATGTATTTTTCATTTCCGGTTTACAAATGGACTTTTTACCAATTCTGAACTGATCTGATTCATGCAGCGCTGTGTGCCATTTGACTAGTGTTTGATTTTACATTTCAACCTTTGTCATTACTTGATCATAACTCACAATATCATTATATTTGGTAATATTGTTTCATTGATTTTAGTTCAAAGATGATTAAAACATTACTTATTGTTTTTTGCCCATTTATCTTTAACTCCCTTCCACTTAAATCTTCCCATTCCTAACTCGGTAGCAATAACTATTAGGTCAGCAAAAATAAAAGCGGACTGCTATTATAAAATCAGCATCAAGTAGCAAATAGTGACCATGGCAACAGTAAATTAAAATGTATAAATGTTAGTTTTGTAAAATTTCAATAGATTTAATAAACTTTTTCAGGATACTTCAAATCAAAATTTTGGTGAAATGATGCTACGCTGAAAACGAACGAAAACGTGCTTAAGCGCGAACCACAGAACTCTACACTTTAACACTATACAACATTTCTCATTTCAGGATCAACCGAATGAAGATCATATATTATAGATACGAATGCTTGTAGTATTTTTTATTCACATAAATATATACACCATTATATAAATATTTCATGAGAATGGGAGGGACCATCAGGGCACCCGATTGATGCACTCTGGATGGGGAGAGTGGGAATGCCAACTCCCCATTGCTAACAGTTTGTGAATAGAGGGCGGGCTCTTCTCCCCGCCCATTGGGGCATCCTCATGTTAGATAGCTTGCTCTTTTGACCAATTGTTCAATCTTGTTGTTGGAAGGAGATTCTTTATATCCCTGTGGATACGTATAAGTGATGTTGCATATCGATCCACCCAATCCCTTTTTGGCCCTTCATACAACGGCATGATTAGGATAATCAGTGGTTATTAAAGCTTGATCAAGTCTAACAGAGAGGAGAGCCCATTGCTGTCGGACTTATTTTCCGTGCTACAATGGGTGGTAGTACATATCATACATCATACATCATACAAACAGACGTAACACTCTATTGATGCCAATCGTCATCCTAAAAAAAAACGATTAGTTTGAATACAAATAGTTGGCCAAACCACCAATCACAGCGCTCACAATTAGGCTTTTTGACGTTTAATCACCTCACCCTTTCTGGCAAATGCAGAGGAATGATGGTTTGTTTTCCTCCAAAAGATTTTCCTTCTTACATGCACTCCTTTGATCTAAATGGCACTTTAGTGTGCGTTCGTTCAAGATCACCAAGCCTAATAATGACATTTTCCTGCTGAGTGATTTCGCTTGCAAGAGTGAGAGTGTTCGGAAATTTTTTGTTCTTTTTTTTTCGTCAAAACATGGGGCGTAAATGTGAATTTTTATTTTGCTCTAATCGGGAAGGTAAAAACTGCGGAAAATGCTTCTTTAGTTTTCCTCGTGACGTGGAAAGGTATGAAATTCATTGAGATTAATATTACTGTTAGATAGAATTTAATTTTGACATCAAGTAGATGCGTGCAGTGGGTGAAATTTTGCCATTCAAGGGAGCTTGTGGTGGAGTTTGATGGAGGCGGACAAAAGGCGGTCGAAAAGCGGAAAAAAACACGTGAAATTCACGTAAGAGCTACGTGATTTCCGCGTAAATTCACATTCTACGTGAAAATCACATAAATTATACGTGATTTTCACGTACAATTCACTGGACACGTAATGTTCACCTGATTTTACTGAAGAAGATTTGGTTACGTGTTCAGGTGGAAGTTACGTGAAATTTCACGTGAAAACAACGTGTCGATTTTTTTGAGTGTATGCTCCGACCATTTCAACTCGACAGCTTATGAAAACTGTTACAACCTTGAGAAAGGGTAAGCAAAAAAGTAATTTAGTTGTTATCTATTATGAACATATAATCATTGTTTAGGTTACATGGCAATGCCATCCCGTTGCAACCTGCTGCTACGCACATTATTCCTGAGATTCATGGTGAACCATCCCACGAAACGGAAATTGAATTCCAAGGTATCGAGCTCCTTGCCAGTCCGTTCAATCATGAATTGACTGAGGATGCCACAGAGGAGCAAGCGTCCACTAATTTTCACTTTTCTACGAACCTGCTTCGCTTGCTTCAAAACAAACTATTGACAGTCAAGTGAGCCTGAAGTAGTGTGCTTGTTGGCAGCTGTTGCGGCAGGCAAGACAATCAAACATGGTTAACACTGAATTGGGCAGAGCGGCCGTCAGATAGCGCTAGTGTTTTAACGTATCTAAATTTAAATTTATGATGATGTATTGTAAGGCAATTTGTTCTTAGTGTTACGTCTGTGGTTTTTCTCTTAAACGATTTGCTGATGTTTTTGACGGATTGGATCCGTAATTACACTTTAAATTACCGTACTGAGTGTTGAAAATACTTGAACATGTTTTTACAAAGCCGTAGGAACGCAAAGAGAAAGTCGACGAAGAGAGTCTCCCAATGTTACTTGGGACCTAAAGCATTGTTCAGCTTGATATATCTTAAGTTAATGGTTTCCGACTTAAGGCCAGAATCGACTTAAAAAGTAGAGAGGCTACGGAATTTTGTTCAATATTACCAAGCGGAATTTTGACAATTGATATGCATGGAACGAAACCATGACAATTGATATGCATAACCTTCACTCATGGAATAATCGAGTGGAATATTTTTCCGAAAGTAAAAGTGACAGCTCCCATTAGTTTGCGTGGAAACCTTACAAATTCCAATTTTATTTTTCGTTCTATTCAGGTGGATACTGCTGCAGAAATTTCTTTTCGATTCTTTACTTTTCCGTTCCAGTAAACAGAATTTAACATGGGTTTGGGATAGAAAAAGAAATTTCTTTTGAAGTCGATACCGACCTCTATCCACTTTTGTCGCGAAATTTGTCCATCCGTACCATAGTGCATCGATGAGACTCGATAGATACACGAACGAAGCGATGGGAAGCACATCATACACATGTGATGTGGAGCTCTGTATGTGACGTTGGTTCTGTTGCTTGTTTGTTGCGAGGCAACTTGGTTTAGGTAGAAAATGGAAAGTCAACTGTTTCTTCGTCGCTACGATTGATGCTGGTATTGTTACGCCCAGTCTAGAACTACATAAAAAAAAAAGATACAGAGATACACCTAATTCACAATCAAGCAATCAACGGGACCTGCATATCCAGGGTGTTGATTTGTTGGTTTAGTTCATTACTGAGGTGTTAATTTGTTAACGAGAATCAACACAATCGACAAGACATCGACAAGCTACCGATGATTGAGATGATTGACGACGGTAATAAGCATGGTTGTAAGAAAACGAGTTCGTGATGCTACAATGTAGATCAGTTCCGATTGAATAGTTCGTTCATCTGTGCGTGAAACGGAGAATTTAACCTAATCTGAGTGTTTCAGTATGAAAGGCAGAAATGCGGTTAGTTCTCCATATTGTGGTAGCTTTGTTAAGCTTTTTAGAAAATTGCCAAGCTGCTGAATTAGGGCAGCTCCTCAATCAAAATGCAACAGCTACGAAAAATCTGCATCGCGAGAAGCGCATCGTATTTACATACAACAGTGCTACTGGAGTAAGTCGATATAAAACGTTACAAAAACAATCTTTCATTTGAAGGAATTCTTAGATTTTAGCTGCCTTATCGATTCCGCTGATCATACCAAACAGAAACATCTATGTGGCGTATAATTTCGAAATGAACTACAACATGCCGACGACCTCAACCGACTATACACAAGGAGTTCTAAAACGGGTCGAATCGCCTGATATTGAAACCAGACGGAATGCGGGAAGGCAGCTTGGTGAAATGAAACGACCTGCAACGTACACCAGGAAGAAAATCTACCGATCGATCGAGGTCAATATAAAGAGGTGAGTTTCCAATGGCACAACGCAAGATTCACTGAATCCTTCACGTTTCAACGGTTTCAGACTCGGTTTCAATGGAAAACGATGTATTCTACGAGCAATTTGTGAAGCATCGGAAATCCCCATTTTCGAACACAACGGAGTCCTGGGTGATCTAATTCATATATTACTAACGTGAGTAAACTTAACCTACAAACGATTGGCAAATATTGATACGATCTATTCCAGGCCATCGCACTCAAGGGATGAACAGTTGCCGCCAGAGTTCTACCGGGCGGAAAAAATGGGACACCAGCATGACTGCAGCCGATATCAGAAGCACTGTCCAGCAAGCCTGCTCGATGTGATAAGTGTACTAATTTGAGAAAATTGGAAAGTCAAATAGTTTGAGGAAATTGGATCGTCAAATTTTGTTTATGTCTCAAATACGGGAAGTGGAAAGCTTTAAAACGGGATTGATGTTAAGTGATGAAGCTGTAAATTATAGTTATTCCTAATTTAAACTCAATTAGCTGTTAGATGTTAGCATTGTTTACAAAGAGTGTAACAAAGATAATCAATTAGTTAAAGGCCTTTTATTTGTAGGCTCAGTTCGTTTATTTGTTAGGCTCAGACGAGTGTAACACATTGCGGAGTCGATATTCAGTATTGTAATTAACAATGTTTTATTTTTCGATTTTAGTAAAGTGGGGTGCCAATTACTCGTGGCTAGCTCGAGGTTAATGGGTCACATTATCGTTTGGAAGGGGGCTAGGCAGGTAACTTATTTCAGGTATTAGTTGCTGCTCATGGTTGCGACATCTACCAAATCCTCGGTCCCTGTAGTCCCTTTCAGGAACTAAGCCGTAGGAGGGTGACCACAGTTTGCTGGGCAGGTACAAGTAGGACGGAAACAAAAGGATAATATAACTGGGACACAATGGCAGGGAATTTACTAGAGTGGAAGGAAGGGGGATGATGACGTTAAACTCTTAGATTAGACAAATAAAGGAATTCGTAATTCGCTTGCATGTAGGGAAGATCACGCACTCCCAAAACATCTATTACCTCGCGGAAGGGCTGTCTACCTCGGGCCACTAGGGTATCCAATAGTCGTGCTCTGGAGGCATCATTATCCGGGCAAAGCCAAACTGCGTGAGCGATGTCACCATAACCGGTTCCGCACCTTAGTTAAAGGCATTCAAGATGGATAATTCGTAAATGTTGATACATGTGAAAACAATAGTTCCATCCCACGTAACACGAATAGTTAGATTGTATGCATTGTTACTATAATGTGACAAATAATTATGTTGTCATTCCGATGATTGAAAACGTTTTTGGGTACTACTATGAAATGGAAATAACGCTGGCTAAGTATGATAATTTTCATGAATAAAAAACCCACAAAATGTTTTGTCGGCATCAAACATATATTCATAAACAAGGTTTCAAGCGTACTAGATCGGTCTTCTTACCTCTCGGTCATATTTGTTGAGAACAGCAGTGTGAGCCCCTCGGCTTCCGTGCAGCTAATGACAACAGCAAACTTGGCTGCCCTTTTTATTCTACTACACGAATCATCAGCCATGTTGGCACATTTTTCTTTGTTCAGTTGAATTTGCGAAGTCTTAGAACCTAGAGATAAACTTCGTTCAAACAAAGTTCTTTGTTAAACAGTAGTTTGTGCGTAATTTATTTTCACTTGTGGCCACAATGGTTGAGCCACAATGATAACGGAAGTGGAACATCAACGGCAGCGGAAAAGCTCGATCTGTGTAAGCCCCCTTGACGGAAAGTAAGTAGGTAAACCGAATCCGGTTGTCACCAGAATGGACGGAAAAGGATGGCAAAGCCCGACCCACAATTGGTCTGGCTCTCGAAAACGATCAGTTATGTCATGTGATGTCCGCTGCAACAGCAAACGATATGGGGAAATCGATGAAGATCTACCACGAGAGTGGTGCAATAAAATTCATGTTTTGGTGCAAACATGGCTGATCACTTGAGAGAAGTCGCCGAGCTGTCACATCGGTTGGTTGCGATGAGAGCAGACCTTCCGGAGTATTGGGTGGTAGCCATTGTTTTGTCCAGTCTCCCGGCGAGTTACGACCAAGGGTAATTCGCTTAGAACAGTGTGTCAGCCACGATGTCTTCACACTAGACGAATATGTTTCACAACTGTGGCACTTCGATTTTTAATCCATACCACATGCGTGGCACACTGAGGCACACTTTTGACAGCTGAGCTTATAGAAATAAGAAACCAGCAACCTTGCCAATATACATTTCCTGGTTTCCAGACTCAGTAGAAAATAACAATTTGGGCTGTCAGCACATCGGCACATTACGAGAACTCCCTGAACATTGCAACGCTTTTCAAAACTACCATGAAATTTCAACATCATGGGATCCCAGTAGTGAACAGCAGTTTTCTGCTTGAACCAAAGATGTGAAGAGAAAGTATCGATAGGTTTCTCTTCACATCTTTGGTTTCTAGCAGAAAACTGCTGTTCACTACTGGGATCCCATGATGTTGAGAAGATATTTCCAATTTCAAAACATTATAATTTAAATTTGGCGCACTGTACGCAATAAAAAACATATTTAATTAGTAATGTATTCATGAAATGTCAGTCAAATTTACTACATTTATGGTACAACCTTCTCCATTCGTGGTATATTTGACAGACCTCATATTGATTTTAACCGCTCTATAGTTGATCTAAAGGGTGTCCACGATGAAATTGCCACACTATGAAATTGCTCTAACTTTTTACCCGTTGGGTAGAATTTAATGAAAATTTGGGTGGATTTAGTGCATTATTTACATCCTGCAAGTTTTAAAGTACTGTGATCAAAACTCGCGGAAATGGAGTCGAAAGAACAGCTCGTGCGTGATAAAATCTTGCGCATACATCACGAGAACAAGGATCTCTCGCATCGTTCCATCGCTAAAACGTTTGGAATCGCGAATTCCACGGTGTCGCGAGTGATTAAGCGGTTCGAGGAACGGTTGACCACCGATCGGAAGCCCAGAAGTGAAGGAAAAAGTATTCCGTACAACACCAAAAATCACAACCGCGTAGTTGGGGCCTTCAACCGAAATCCGAACGCCTCCGTTCGGGATGTGGCTAAGAAGCTACACCTAAGCCGAAGTTTTGTCCAGAAGGCCAAAACTAAGGCTGGGTTTCGAACGTTCAAGGTACAAAAGGCCCCTAATCGCGACGAGAAGCAGAACAAGTCCGCCAAAACCCGTGCCAGGAAGTTGTACCTCAACATGCTGACGAAAGTTGAATGCTGCATCATGGACGATGAAACATATGTGAAGGCTGACTTCAAACAGATCCCCGGCAACCTGTTTTTCACGGCCAAGGATAAGTTCAGCGTTCCGGAGCATGTCCGCACTCAGAAGATGTCCAAATTTGCGAAGAAATTCCTGGTTTGGCAAGCCATATGCACGTGCGGGAAGCGGAGTGCACCTTTCGTGACCCAGGACACGATGAACGGACAGGTGTACATAAAAGAGTGCCTCCAGAAGCGGCTGCTTCCTCTCCTGAAGGCCCACAACGTCCCAACAATCTTCTGGCCGGATTTGGCCTCATGCCACTACTCCAAGGACGTGCTGAAGTGGTATGCGGACAATAAGGTCAATTTCGTGCCGAAAATGTTCAACCCTCCCAACACTCCGGAGCTCCGCCCCATCGAGAAGTACTGGGCGATTATGAAGCAGCACCTTCTTAAACGACCTAAGGTAGTGAAGACAGTCGAGGAACTAAGGAAAGTATGGGTTTACATACAAAAAACGGTTGATTCACAGGTTGTGCAGAATCTTATGGCCGGGGTTAAGGCCAAGGTGCGGGCATTTGCGTATGGACTGTAAATAAAATACGAGTAAAATGGTAAAATGAAGTTTAATAGTTATTTCTCAATCCCTGAAAATTTGATGGCAATCGGATGAAAACTCGAATTTTGCGAATCAATTTTGTGTGTGGCAATTTCATCGTGGACACCCTTTAATCGCACGCATGCTAAAATCAAACGCATTTGTACACAGGAGAAAATCTTGTAGTAAAAACAACCATTATACCTTTAAAACTACCATGAAATTTACTACGTTTATGGTAAAACTTTCATCATTTGTGGTATATTTGACAGACCTCTTATTGATATCAACCGCACCATGGTTGATCTAATCCTAGGCATGGTAAAATCAAACCCATTTTTGTTCGGGGTGAAATTTGGGGGTTTTTGGGCTATTCTCCCCTCCGAAATGGTGGTGTTTTCGGGGGTTTTGGTTGGGGTGTTGTGGTGTGAAATTGTTGGGTGTGGGGGTTTTTTTAATCCTTGTAATAGTTGTTTTTGTGGGGTTTTTTGTGGGGGGGAGCGGGGGGGTGTTTTTTTTCCTGTATATTAGGCTTAGTGACGTTTAACGCACGCACACTACAGCGCCATTTAGATCAAAGGAGGGCAAGTGAGAAGGGAAATCATTCTGTATGCGCCAGAAAGGGAAAGGTGATTAGACGTCAAAAAGCCTAGTTGTCAGATGCTAGTTAATAAGATAGGGTTGCCAGGTCCTCGGTCACATCTCTCCTATCCCGAATCATGTAGATGGAACACGCTCACACACTTGCCAAGCCTACAACTGAGTGCCTCTGTTCCAATGCTGTTAGTTTTCTTGTTTTTTTTTCGTGATGAAGATGGGAGATCAGAAATGTTGGTGGAGCCAGCAAGTATCAACTTGTAGCCAACGATTACAGATTACAGACCAACTGGTATGCCGCTCACGAAAAAACATTTACGGATTGAAAGAAAGCGCTAGATGCTGGAACCGTCGTCTACATGAAGTTCTTGTAAGTATGGGGTTCAAAGCAAGCTCAGCTGACCCATGTTTGTAGACTGAGTACGTCGACGAAATTGTGATTGGGTGTATCTATGAATCAGTGGCAGCAAAAATCTGCAAGGAACTGAAACGAAAATTGGATATCAGCAGTCTGGGAGAGTTGAAATACTTCCTGGGCATGGAGTTCGAACGGATCGACGGCAAGTACAGCATCAGCTTGAAAGGTTACATTACAGGTTTCGGGAAAACACCGATGGATGGAGCATTTCTGAAGCTGCAAAATGGAGAAAAGTTAGAAGACGAGTCGCTATACCGGAGTCTGGTTGGAGCTCTGTTATACGTGGCAGTGCACGCCCTGCCAGCCATAGCCGTTAGTGCTTCTTTTCTGGGCCGAAGGATTACTTGCCCAACGCGAATCGACTGAACATCAGCAAAACGAGTCGGCACACTACCAAAATGTCATGTAAATTTCTGTCCCCTTAGACCGACACATGCAAGCGTACTTTAGCACATAAGAATGAGTTGAAAGAGATGAAAAAATAATTTCAATCAAACACATCTTTCGTCGAATTGCGTATGTGTCAGTTTCAGGAGACGTAATTTTACATGAAATCGTTCTTTGCGTTCCGCGATTTTTTACAAACATGAATTAGGGGAGAACAGTACAAAACGCACTGGTGGGGTATTATGACCCTCTCAATAAATATGCTCATATCTTCAAACCTAAATCTTTAATGCAATGATAGTTTATCAATTCTTACATAAAACAGCATAACTCATAATTTTGTTGTACAATAAGGCACTAATTACACCAGAATATGATCAAAATAGAAGAAATATACAGGGGATGATCAAAAAGGAGAAGACTAGCAAAATTTTGTCCAGATTCAAAGTGATACAGTTCGGTGAATAATTAACCGATTTTGATGAAACTAGAAGCGTTCGACGGGGAATTTAATGATCCTTGCACACCAGCGCTTCCTGTTTACCGCGTTTTGCGGTTTTATTAGCGGTTTAGAAATGGCCGCACGAGCGTAAAGATTCATGTCGTGCAGCTCCCTTTGGACAGTTGATGTAGAAACTGGTTCTTGAAGCGCATTGTTCAAATCAGCAGTTGCTTTAACAGCACTAATGCGTCTGTCTGCTTTGACTATGCGCTTCAACGAACGTTGCTGCCGGTCATCCATCTTCTGCTTCCGTCCACAGCTACTTTTATCAGGCGATGTTTTTCCATGTTTTTTATATTCCGACATTATCCGGCAAACTGTGGCCCTGGCAACACCAACCAGTTTGCATGTTTCAGCGATCGAAGCACCGGCTTCTCGAGCACCGACTATACGGCCCCGTTGAAATTCCGTAAGCTCTAATGGCATTTCGAACTGCACACTTCAGCACTTAACCTTGATTTGTCCCATGCGCAAGCACTCAATCCTGTCACCTTTTGTCTTCTTCTATGCAAACATGTACACGGATAAAAAATAATACCCAATTTGAGTTCTATTCCGCCAGGTCGATGGTTCCGTACGCCAAATTAATTTTGAGTTATTTTTCAATTAATTTTGAGTTATTAGTTTTGAGTTATTTTTAGTTTAGGTATTGTTTTGTAAAATCATGAAGTTTGATGTGTCGCAAGCCAGGGTTTGACATCATTCGAAATCTGGCCACTTCCCTGGGGGAACCCGGAATCCGGAACGTCACCAGGTGTGGCCAATGTGAAAGAATACTCTCAGGTTGACTACCAGTGGTATTGGTTTGTAAAATCATGAAGTTTGATATGTCGCAAGCCAGGTTTGATACAGTTCTAACTCTGGCCATTACACTGGTAGGGTACTTCCTTCACGATTCCCGATAATGAATCCGGAACTACGGAAAATAACGAAATGTCCGCTACTTTTCCAAAAACTAGGATAAATTTGTGATCGTATGGAAAAAGTTGCATCTAATTTGGTTAAGGGTACGCAGAGTTACAGATAAATTAAAAAGGAGTTTTTCAACATAAGAAGTGTCAGGCAATAGGGTAAAAAACTACGTTTTACGGAAATGGCCATATCTCGGTTGTTTATGGGCCGATTCACGATCTTTAACCACTGACAGACTTGTTAAAAAATCTAGTTTCTGAGAAAAATATAATATTTCCGATTTTCAAGTAACATAAAAAATAACGAGCTGCAGAAAATTACCACATTTGACATAACCTCAAAGTATCCGTGCTATCTCCGGTGTCCGGAAGTCAAATCAAATTTTGAATAAACATGCTAAAACTAGAATAAATTTCCCGTCGAACGCTTCTAGTTTCATTAAAATCGGTTAATTATTCACCGAACTGTATCACTTTGAATCTGGACAAAATTTTACTAGTCTTCTCCTTTTTGATCATCCCCTGTACAGGAGGCTGCAACTATTATACACGAGGACAAACAAAGTTGCATTGGCTTCGTCAAGGCTGAATCAGCAACGAGAAGATCCAAACACATCGAGACGCGGGAGCAACTTGTCAGGATCCTTTGAAATCAAGAGAAAGTGCGTTTGGGGTACTGTCAAATCGATAGTATGGTGGCCAATGTACTTACTAAGCCGCTAGAGTCCAGAAGCAGCAGCCTTTTTCCAGTGTGATTAGATGCGGATTGGTCCACCTCCACGGAACTCAACCTGAGGATGAGTGTTGACAACAGAAGTGCGAGCCCCTCGGCTTTCGTGCAGCTAATGATAGCAGCAAACTAGGCTGCGATCGCAGCGTCCTTCATTCTACTACACGAATCTACACGCGCCAAAGTCATCAGACCTGTTGGCACATTTTTCTTTGTTCAATTGAATTCTAACTACCGAGAGATAAACTTCGTTCAAATAAAGTTCTTTGTTGAACAGCAGTTTATGCGTAGTTTATTTTCACACGTGGCCATAACTCTTGTTTCGCTCAACAATATTGACATATCAGTTACGGAGGGATTTTTCAAGAGTTGAAGTAACTTATGTGACGTGGTGAAGTGAGAAAAGTCACTCACATTGACTCTTCATTCGATTTGCTCAGAAGAGTCACGTCACTGCGAGTGACTTTTCTCACTTTTCATCAATTTTCCGGTCGAATAAGTATAAAAGGAGACAAGACGTGGTTGTTAACAAATTTGCAAAGAGGTTATGTTTTAGCAAGAGATATGCATTGGTCTTTTCAGCGAGTCGAATCAGCCGAAACGAGTGGCTCTCACTTGACGAGTCGATAATAATTCTAGACAAAATAGTCAAAAGGTCGAAAGTAACATTTGTAAACATTGACTTCTAGCGTATTTTTTTGGGATCTGCTTGCTCCCGCAAATAAAATAGCACCATAAACAGACACAGGGAGTTATTACCTTCCCGTCGGTAGTGGATATAGATGTTAGCAAACTGGCATTTCCGGGAAATTTACGTTTTAAGTCATTTTTTACAATTGTTACTTTCGACCTTTTGACGATTTTGTCTAGAATTATTGTCGAATCGAGTGAGTAGGCTCTCGATTTAGTTTGCACGCAGAGTCGATTCGCTCGATTCGATAATTGTCGACTCGTCAATTTAGACCAGGGACGTGGCAACCCTATCCTATTTATAGCGTTGAAAGAGATAGGGCTATTGATAAGGGTCGACGTTGTAGGGAGGAAAGGATGTTAAAAGGGTGTTTGGAGGTTGGGGTGGAGGGGAAAAGAGACCGACTCGTTCGACTAGCAGAATAGGCCCAAATTTTGTGATTTCCCATTCCGACCGTCAAAAAGTACTATTGAGCTTTGGTTTGTCGCACTCGGGAATTTGTCACCAAAGTATACCGGACACAACTTTTATATCTGGTATGATTTATTTCAGGTTCATAAATACAAATTTGATTTTCTTCTCTTTTTTAAATATTTGGTATCTTATTAAGAATGTATTCTGATGATCTTAGAGTTTGAATTGCAGAAGTTTTTATTTTAAAAACACGTATCACCTTGTCTGTTATTTCTATATTGCGTCTGTTTGTTGGTCTAAATACTGCTTGATATAAATACTATCTCAATTTCAAGATAAATTCACTATGTGCATTCTAATGCCTAAATAATTCACTTCCAAACTATACATTCTGCCAGCACGATTTTGAAAATCTTACATAAAAAATGTTCCGCCACTGTCCGCAAACTATCGAATACTTGGCTGATCAATGTTTTGCTCATCTGTAGGCATATCTTGATCATTCCCAGTCTCCTTGGCAACAATAGTCGGAGAGAACACCGATCCAAATGCATCAACATTGCTCGTGTTCATATCGGCACACTTGCTAAGGAACTGTTGCTCACCCGGTGCTGTCTCGGCTTCACCTCCATCGATCGGGGGCAGCAGGGCTTGCGCTTCACCGGCATTGTTGCCGTTGCAGACCTCTTCAAGCACTTCTTCCGAATCGTCGTAAATTTCCTCCGTGGCATAAATGTCGTACCCAAACTCGTCTAAATAGTGCCCATCGTCGACAAATTCCACCAGTTCCATGTTGGCACCCAGGTTAAGTCCCTGGTAGAAGTCATCATCAATATACAGGTCCTCGGTGGATTTGGCGTTCTAACACGATTTGATTGTTCAAATAATTAGTAAATGATTAATTTAAGGCTAGTTGTCATGAAGAGCTTACTGGAATTGTTGTTAAAGTTCCACGCGGTAGCTGCTGTTGCTGCGAGATAAGGCCCATGTTGTCCTCGAACATTGAAGCTAAACTTTCACGAGGAAAATTTAACTCACTAAATGCGGCCGACATTCCGATACGACTTCCGGTGGGCACTGTGTAGAAAATTTGCAATTAGTTTTTTAAAGTTGTCCTCTTTTAAGAAAAACAAAAGTCCCCAAAAATTACAAACCGCACTCACCGTTCAGACTGTCGACAGGTACCATCGAGCTTCCACAGTTGCAGCAAACGAATCGTTCCATGGCGTTACGGCTGGCACCGGTGTTTCCGCCACCTCCCGAGTGTGCCTTCACCGGGGTGCACAAACTCCTTAGATCATCATTACGGCTGGAACACCTGGAGCTACCAACTTCCTCACTGCTGGGCACCAACCGCAGCGTAGCAAATGCCTTCAATAACTCATTTCCACAGGAATGTCGAATCGGTGCAGTGGTCGCGGTGGAGGCGTTCGTCGGAGTTAGACATCCGGATGACGGTCGCTCGTCATCCAAATTGAGCGAACTGGGTCGGGACGGTGCTGGACTTCCTCCAATATCGGACGCCCGGCGGGAGATCTTTCTCATGTTCACGGTCACGCGGGTCGTTAGCTTCTTCTTTCGGCCACTGCCTGGGGGCAGTGGAGTTGTGCATGACGATTGCGAGGAGTTGATGACGTCCAAACCAGGCAGGTCGGTGCTGGAAACAATGCTTTCTCGGTACACGGTTCGTTGGATTACGCTGCCATTGGTGGTCGCTTTGCGGCGCATGAACAGCTGGGAGTTCGGGTTGAACACAGACGCATCTGGCAGTGGCAGTGGCCTCGTCGGGGTTGGCTGTTGGGACTGTTGTTGTAGTAGAAGTTCCTCTTTCTTCTTGAGAGTGTTGTTTGTGAGAACTACGTCCAGCCGAGTTACCGTACTGTTCGGTTCTTCATTCGGGGGTAGCTGTTCAAGGGTTCTCTCCAGCTCGAGAATCTTTGTCGGAACTAATAGATTCTCCTCTACAACCACCGACTCGTCGCAAGTTTTCTTATCGTCTGAGGATTTCTTAGCCGCTTCGTGCTTTCTATTCGGGCTGTAGTCGAAACCAGTGTGCTCGAAGGTGGTTTCAATTTTACGGACTGTATCACGGACGGACGTCAAATGCGCCGTTATAACCTTATCGGATGTATCAGATTGACCATCGTTATCAAGGTTATCCGCCGAATGATGAAGTTGTGTTCGTTCGCAAATCTGCTTCTCCTTCTTCCACCGAGAACCCTCGAATATGTTATCGGTGGATTCGGCCTTTTTGCTCGCTTCATGAATATCTGTTTGACCTTCAATATCGATGTCCACAATCGCCGGGGCAGTCTTGTTGAACTCTTGGCTGTGAGATTTTTCTTTACCGCCAAAGTCCGAACTCTTAATGATGTTTACACTGATGTTGAGTCTCTGTGGTTTGATCTCCTGCATCGACGAAGAAATATTCAAATTATGGGGCTTGCTGCGCAGTCCTCCACTGGAATACCCGTCCCGGCTGATACGGGAACCAAGATCGTTGAAGAATACACATGTCCGCCTGCCCTGCGGGGTCACTGGTGTGGATGTGTTATCGTCGGTAAGGACCAATTTTTGATCGGAAAGCCAAGCGTGCTTACGTATTTTGTTCTTCCGAGCGATAGGCGTATCCGGCAGTGTAAAGTCTCCGATGGTGAAACGTAGCGAGTTGGATAGCCGAGAGTAGTTTTTGCGCTTAGTTCCCGGAGAACTGTCGCAGGATTTGGACGTCTCTACGGTTTGAGTTTCCTTTGTACGGTCGCATTCGGGAGTTTTAACCAACAGCATTTCTTTAAGGCATTTTTCATTACCGGAATTGATGTTCATTTTTGCCGGACTGTCTTTGGTATGAACTTCCAAAGGTCCGATAACTTCGGGGGCTTGCTCTCGTAATGTTGTATTTTCCTTGGAGTCACCACTGCTTACTTTATGGGTACTGCCGGTCATATCAAAACTGTCGATTGTTTCGAACAGCTCCTTGGCAGTAATTTTGTTCGATCGCAGTGAACTCTTGGGTTTTTTCACCGTGCTGGTTCGTTCGTAGATGACTTGTTTCGATGACCGGGGCGATAGGAACTTGTTGTTGAAGTCGAATATTGTTTGGTAGATGGCTGAATTAGATAAGCCCGAACTGAGGGGCGACTTCTTGGTAGATTTGGGATTGTCCGAGGGGTCCTTCTGCATTTTAGCCTTGTTGATCTTTCGAGCCGGTTTCTTCGGCTGTTGTTTGGTCCGCTGAGGAGCAGGTTCATCCACATCTATCAGTGTTGCTTCCCGGCTCATTTTCTTGTTGTGCTCTACGTTGCCGTATCCGGACGTGTTGGACTGGAAGTAAATTTTGTCGGTCTTTTCCGGAACGGTTTGCTTGCGTTTATCGTTCAATTCGTTTTTCATTCTGATCTGTGAGGAGTTCATTTGTTCTTCGTAGTCTTCGGAGAAAGCACTCATGTGTGTGGTTTTGTCTATGCCTTGTTCCAGTAGAAGGCAGTCTAGCGTATCAAGAATGTCGGTAATGGTCATTTGGCGCCGGCTGAGATCGGCTAGGCCAGTTTCGAAAACCTGCCGGAAGCGATCGCAGCGCTGTTTTTCGAACATCGGCAGCTGCAAGTTCGCCGAAACCTGGAGCTTTTCGAGTTCCTGACGACTGTATACCACGAATGGTACGTAGCCGTTGAGGATTTCCCAAAGCAGTAGAGTCAACGAGTAAACGTCCGTACTTTTAGAGGGGAAAACAAAGTTGGACTTGGGCACGAGAAGTTCCGGTGCGACATAATAGAAAAGAGAGAACTTTTCGCGGTATTCTTTGCAATACGGCAGGAAGCGGCTGGCACGGCAATCATACGCGCTATTGTCACCCATGGTACCGATCTTACCCTGCCGTTTATCGGAGATCTCTTTGGACAGCTTCCGATACTTGTCACGCAAAAATTGTTCGTCGTTCTTGATCAGCCGCGAGTATGTTGTGATTTTCTTCAACTCTTCATTCTGCGAAGATGTCATGGAGTTGCGTGAGGACGATGTGCTGCCATAGCGGTTCTCGATTTCCTTCCGAATTGTGTCCGACGCCTCGGTGGTGAGCTCGAACGAAGTTAGCTTGGCTGCGTACGGATACTGGCGCATCAGGATGCATCCGCTGGAGATGTTCGAATGGATATATCCGCACTCCTGCAGAAATGATACGGCCGAGGATATCTGCTGGACGACCGTGATGGCGTGGAGCAGCGAAAGACGCTTGTTCTGAAGTAAGATTGAGGTTAGTTCAGCCTTGTTAGAATTTACAAAATCTATTTGTACTTACCATTTTATGAATGTAGTCGAAGAGGGTAAAATCAAATGGTTCCAGTACCAGTGTGGCTTGGTTCAGACCTGAATCAAAACAGATGGCCATTAGCGAAACGATTGAGTAGTGTTTGATGTGATTGATGATCTCGAAGTCCTTTTTGCAAGCTTCCTCGGCAAAGTACAGATTACGATCGAAGTTGAGGGAGTACTTCCTAAGCGTGACCGGTGCGTTACGAAACATTCCGGAGGAGAATTCCAGCGGTGCCGTGAAACTGCTGCGAAGCGTTCCCACACGATAGTGGATTTCCTTGGGCCAGCAGATCAGCAGGTGCCTGGATGCTTGTTGGAAAAACTCCAGCATGTTCTTTTCGGCAAACTGTGTCTGCAGAAAGTCGTCCGATATTTGAATGCTTTTGCTCCACTTCTCCAGTGAATCTAGTTCAAGAAAGATATCTTGCGGTTCATGTATAACCAAATCAACTTCTTCCAATTGGCCACCGAGCTCCGGTTCTTCCTTGTTGATGGAGTTGTCCAAATCGGTGACGATCTGTGGCGCTCGCTCCTTGAGAACGCTAATCGGTTCCGTGATCAAGCCGGTGGAGTCATCGATGAGCAGGGAGGAAGGTTGGATGTCGCTGTTCAAAAATCGGAAATTTTCGTTGATCACTTCTTCGCAAGCTCGGATATCGTTGAGGAGGTCCCCGTTCTTGGTGGAATTAAGCTCCGAGTTGGTATCGTTTGCATCGCTGAAGGGAAGCGCGTAGTCAACCAGGTCGCCATGTTTGTTGATGATGGTTTGGTAGGATGGCGATTTGCGGCGTTCTTTGATGGTGGGGCTCTTGACGGATGAGTTTAGAGTTTTCATGTCGCCACGGTAGGCCCGTGAAGAAATGACGTGCTCGTCGTAGATGGACGATGAGTTGATTTCGTACTTGCGGTAGGATCCGGCAAATGGCGATTCGGTATCGCTTTCGTTGATGCGATTGTGTTGCTTCTTGTGGGATGATTCCGATTGTTCGGGTACCGGAGGTTGGGGTGCCGGTTTGTCCTTGAAGTTACGGCACCTTTTCTGAACTAGATTGACCTGTTTCTTTGGCGTGGCGTCTACGATAGTCGGGTGGGTCTTCAGATAGGGACTGGAATTTTGCTTGAAGAACAAGCTTGGAGGACTTTGCACGGCGTAGGTATCTCCCAGGTTGACCTGTACGTGCATCTGTTCGAATTCTTCTACTTCATTTTCGTAGATCGTGTTGTTGTTGGATTTGGACAGGCTGGATTTACTTTTGCGAGGTAAGGTCGGCATCATAGCCGGTAGAGAATATCGATCGTCCATGTTGTTGTTTTTACCATTGTTCAGACTAGGCTCTCCGTTTTCAGGAATTCTGTTGATATTCCTATAGAATTCAACCGATCGCTTGGGCTTTTTGGGAGCTGCTGTGTCTTGTCGGTGCCTGCTATATCTGGGGCTTTTTGGCAAATCAAACTTTCGATTTAAAACACGTCGTTCGTCACTGTTAATTCCAACGTCTGAGCTGAAATCGCTCTGGGCTCCTCCATCGGATTCTTTTTCTTCTACGATCACACTCGGGATCCGATGGTCAGTAGCTGACCGTAGGGGACATCCCTCGCTGATCCGTTCCAGTCTTTGCTTAGCTCGGTATTGATTGAATTTGTTCAACGCCTCAACGTATGCTTCGTCACGTGCCGCACTGACAGCGTTTGTGGTGGCGGAGGAGGATGAGGTTATGTTACTTGTGGCAGGTGGTGCACTCTCTCGTCGTCGGTGCTGGTTTGTATCCCTGGAAAAATTAAAGAATGAGAAATTTCCGTCAGACATTTGAAGGCAGTCAAAGATGGAAGTGAAAACAAACAAACAAACAAACACGCACGCCCACTAGATCTAGCCGTTTTCCCTGCTTGATTGAGTCAGATGAAGAAAGCTTTTTCCCCAAGCGTGCACTTGCAACTGAAGCGGAATTGACAAGAGCGACCTGGTCACTGTCACAGGCTGGTATGTCATTGTTTCTTGATTCATGTTGTTTCCCCTCTCATTCATCACCGCGTTTCGCTTCAGTCGAAGGCCCACACGAGAAACCAGCCAGGCAAGAAGACATATGTGTGATAATTTTCCACTCGATTATCAAATTAAAGTAGGCATGTGAAAACGCTCTACTCGGCTTTCCACGCCTTCTTTGCTAGGTCAGATATTTTTAACTCCCAGAATTCGCTCAGCGATTTGAAGACAAAACACAATGGATGGCATTCCAAGGAGTTCTCCTCTTGACGCATTTCGCCTCACTCGAGAAAGTGGACGAAAATGCCGGGCGTTTTCACACTTTCCTTTGCATGCTACTGTTGTGGGTAGGTAGCTAATTATAACATTTTTCAAAACCTTTATACCAGACTGCAAACCCTAACCAACCAGACCGGCGACCAATTGGCAATCCGTTGGCCTTTGGTGGTCGTGTTTTTAGTTTTGGCCACTTCTAATTGGATTATAGGCGATGTCGATTTTCGCGCAACGAACGAGACTCGAGTGGGAGCAGCACAACTTCACAAGTTTTCGCGAAGCACGCGATCCATTTACGCGACCGCTGCGACACAAATCACACTGCCATCATCGGTGGGTAAAACGTATCGGATAGCACGCTAATCAATGACGGCGATAATCGATTATCGCGCGCAGTAGAGCAAGTGGATCTTCTCTGTCGCTTGTGGGTTTTTAGTTCGAATCGTGGTCCAAGCAAGGGGTTCGTCGCTTGTTAGTTACGCAGTCTACCCTAGGCACTGGGGCTGCGTTTAAATCCTCTGTTTAAGCTACATATGTATCTTCTTTTTAGTTAATCGTTCGGTGCGGAAAACGTATCGCTGTCAGCGGAAAAATTGATTCGAGTTCGGGTTTTCGAGTTTACAGTCCGGAATGGATGTGTGCAGATGAAGCTTATGGTTTGAAGTTTTATGTAAAATTATTACAGCCAATCAGAGATTTTTAAGGCTAATTGGATTAGGCTTGGGTGAGTTTTTCAAGCGCCATAATTTAAGCCAAACATCGATGTGCAGTTTGTTGCAGTTTAACCGAAACGAAAACGATTCAACGAAACGATGATTTTCTGGAAAACTACTCGCTATACTAATCATCATGATGGTTGGTTATTGGAGGGCTTAAGTTAGCGTCATGTTTCGGAAGATGTAACTCTTGGTTATCTCACATGTTGATGGCTCAAACATAACTTGGAATGCATGTGTGTGATTTTTAACACTAAGAAGAAGGAATCAAGAGACTGTCTTAGAGTGAAGTTAATTCCATTTATTTGATGCCAAGTAACAATTTTAGTTTTATTCCAGCCGTATAGCACTCCTCCCGGCTTTGTTGATAAAATTACATTCAAAACTGTTTTGTCTACCAACACCTCCTCTATGCTTCTTTAAAGCCGAAATTTGTACAAAATGGCCCACTCTATAGACGGTTGTGAAAACAAGTTAATAAAACCTTTATAAGAACATAAAGATTTTGAAAATGTTCTAGTGAAAGATGTTATGACCACTTGAGAACCTTCATAAAACCTATTGGCTGCCATGAAAACCAGAATGTGGCCAAATGGCCACAGCTGTCAAACTTCACTGTGAAATCGAGGTTGTTTTTTTTGTTATTCTGCTTTGTTCGGTTCTCTGCTCTTCTGATTTATTTAGCAGTAAAAAAAAAGGTCTTGAGTTGCGGGAAATATTGTTTGATAGCAAAATATCCAAAACAAATTGTATTTTCCATAGCGTATTATGCTTGAAAATATATGCGCATTTATTTTTTTGATGAATATTGGCACGATAGGAGCCGAAAATCAATGCGCCTCGGAAATTATGCGAATTTACAACAACATAAATCAAATTAAAACAAATATATTCGATAAATTAGTTATGAATTTCCTGAAAAAAGCTTTTCAATTGGATGAGATTATCTAAAAGAATGCCGAAATTAGTCTCCGATCTACAGCTTGTTTGCATACTATTGAAAATTGGATGCATTTATTATTCCACACTTCAATTTTTTCTTATATTTCAAAGGGTGGAAAAACAGTTTTGCCATAAAGCCATTTTTCTTCGCAATGACTATTATAAAACTATTTGATCTTATAGTGACAATGCCAGTTTGCCGTTTAATGCATTTATTGGAGGCAAAATGGTTTTAAAATGCTCTTTCAACTGACCATGATAAGATAATATCAATGAGTCCTAAAACGGCATTGCAATACTCCTAAACGGCATTTACAAGTTCATAAAATCGAAATAAAACCTTTGATGGGAGTAAAAGGAATTTGAGAAACAAGGTTTTAAGATCGTTTTAAACAAGCTGTGTAGGTTCTCATAAAGCTGACTAAAATATGAAACCCATTGGCATCTCTTGATGCCATAATAAAACCAAATTGATTTCAAGTGGCTTTCATAAAACTTTAATAAAATTTAATAAAGCAGGATGGTGTTAACAATGGTACTTGGGATTCTTACCAAAATACCAAAACAGGAATACCCAACTTCTATCAAAATTTTATTTGTTATGAGAATATAGTCTCGTTTTTACCAACAATTTTACGTGCTCAAAAATATTAATGATCACAAAAGTATTCAAGTAGATTTAAACAGTTAAATTCAAATAAAAAAAAACAAGGGATGGTGTCAAATCTTGGTTTGAGAATAAGCAAATCAAATTTCTATGGAAACAAAGGGTGGAACGGTAAAAAATTGTTCGACTAAAATTTGGCGTATTTACACGGTGTTAAATGAGTTCGGATACACTTTCAAAATATGTTAAAAAAACGAGAATATTTTTTTTCATTTCATTGAATTCATTTGATTGAAAGCAATGTTTATAAGGAACGTTCACAACATTTCTTTTGAAATGACCGGCCTTTTGTACTTCTTTAAGAGCTTTAAACGTTTCTCGAATGCGTTGCAAGCGGAACGCACGGACTGCATGGGCATTTTGTCCCAGATTTTGAGAATTACCGTCTTTAACTGGTCTAAGGTGCTGACCTTGTATTTGTTCAGCTTCGACATTATATAGGACCAAACAAAAAAAGTCGAGAGGATTCAAATCCGAGGAGCTGGGAAGCCACAAAGTTTTGCCGAGAAAGTCGGTTAAATTGTCCCAACACCAGGCTTGGACCACATCTGCCGCGTGCGCTGGTGCACCGTCCTGCTGGAACATGTAGTGCTCATCTCCGTAGAGGCTTCGGAGACTGGGGACAACAACCTTCTCCAAACCCTCAGTTTTGTAGTTCACCACGTTGTTTTTCGGCGGCGATTTTTTTTTTAAGATAAAAACCAAGGAGAGCTTACCACGCTTGTATACTCAACCAATCACCGACGCTGCACTTTGGAACCGAGGGATGTTGATATTGGAATTCCTGTATCCAAGTTGGCGCCCACACCCCCCGGTCATTTTGCATATTGTGCGACTGCTGCAGCACGTACAATTCCTCGTCGGATAAAACGAATTCCTGACCGCTTTTTGCTGGTAGCCTCCGAAACGCCATGGATCTTACGTTTTTTGTAAGGCTTATAACCAAGTTCCTTGCTGAATATGGTGTGAACGTTCCCGATGGATACGTTGAGATCAGCAGCCGTTTCCCAGATTGAGCGCTTTTTTTCGCGCCGGATCCACTGCCTTACGACCTTGATGGCCCGTGGCGTCCACGCCGAACGCAGCCGACCGGATCTCGCACGGTCATCGGTCGAGGACGTCTCTCGGTACCCCCTGATGGTCGTGTGGACAAAGTACCGCTTGACCCCATGCGATTTCAGCAGCCGGAATATCCGGAGAAATTCGCGAAATGGGCGAATCTGCTTTTGTAAACAAACATTTGAATCGAAGATTTCTATCGCTCAATTTCTTGAACTACGACCACAATCGGGTAAAATAAAGCTTCTACTAGGCAAATGTGGTCCTAATTTAGCTTTTATTCATTAAAAAACGTCGATTCAAATGTTTGTTTACAAAAGCAGATTCGCTCATTTCTCAGGATATATCGCCGGATCGCTCACCGTTCAAATAACGCTTATCTCCGATGTTTCGATAATCTTTCATCGCGCGTAACAAACGAACAACAACTGACAGAATGTCAACATTACCCACATTCGTTAGAGTATGTATGAACCTAAATCTGACACCAATTCCAATACAGATTATGTACATGACGCCTACCTACACAAAGATGAAAATTCGTATTCGAACTTATTGAACATCGTGTATTTCTTTCGTGCGTTTTAAAAACCCTGGGGTGGCATTACGTAGCTCGAAACGAACGACTTTTTGTACGGAAGCTTGTGAGAAAAAATTACGACTCCTGATCATCCCTCACTTCGTAGGTGTGTGTGTACGAAGTTTTACCTCTGTTTTTTTTTTTGCCATTTTCTATTCAGTTGTCACAATGGCGTCGAAGCAAGAGGAACAGCATGTCAAAAATTTGCCCGCACAAAAGTAAACTCCAAATTATTGCCAAGCCGATTTGGAAAAATCGACGAGGAAGGCCAGATAGAAAGTAACAGACGTTATTCAAGTGTTCAGGGAATGTCTGGCGACTTCTAGGCTGGCAGGAATCAGAAGAAAATCAAAGCAAGGATACTTTCAGATGGAATGTTAACCTTACAATCAGAGATGTAGGAAATAAATTGGAAAATCACATAAAATAGTGCAAAGAACCAAGAAATGAGTCGGACTGTTGACAAACAAGGTTATAGTGTGATACCCTATGTAAATAATAAGTGAAACAAGAGAAGTCAAAAACAATCCAGGCGATTTGCTAAAAAGCTTAACTTTGGTGACTAATTTATAAAACTCTTCTCTCTTCTCTTTTTTTTTTTGATTATTCATCTCCCGTCTCTCAAACACCTTTTTTTTTGTGGGTATATTCGTAACTTGTCCGACTTGTTCAGAAAGGGGTATGGGCGCGTTCTGTCAACTTGGCAGATTTCATGTGTGAACGGACCACACCAACGTTCAAAAGTGCCAGAACCAAATGAACAGCTTGCAATGATAACTTGAAGATGCGATCAGGGATCATGTTCCCAAATTTAACACGTAGTACAAAAAGCTGCTGGCCGGTTATTTGGACGGGTTCATCCTGAAAGGCGATTTGCGTATAGGACGCGTTTATTTTCCGGAGTGTGAAAAATATTTTATCTATTTTGTTTTCGGGTCTTTTATTTTGCCGGTGAATACTGAAAGGAAAAGAAGTGCTGAGAACTAGAAGTTTGTGAATAACTGTGGTGAAATCAGCGGAAAAATCAGAGGAAGTTATACGGCGAAAACGTAACCCCAGAAACGCCATTTTGAGGACGTGAGAAGCCGAACATAACCTCAAAATGGGCGAAGTGAAAAAACCGCCGGACTTGTCGGACCTTACGAGGCTACCATCGGATGACGATATGGATTTGAACGAGCAAGGATGGACTGGAGCGAGCAGTTCGGCAGCACAGCAACAAGATACCCGACATCAGCAAAAAAAGCAATTCACGAACGTGACGTACTCGGATGTGGATACAGGCCCATACAGAGTGTACATAGAGGCACGAAACAACGACAGTGAAACGAGGGTGAATAAGTTTGCGGTTGGATCCACACTAAGGAAAATGGAGAGATACAAAAACTGCATAACGGACATGAAACAAGTTGGACGAAACCGAATACTGGTGTTCATCAGCAACTACACGAAGGCGAATGCTTTAGTCGAAGAAATAGCAAAAAATACAACGAGCAGCTACAAAGCATACGTTCCCCTACACCTTGTCACAGTGACGGGAATAGTCGACGGAGTTCCAGCGGACATATCAGAAGAAGAAATCATGGGAGACATCTCGAGTGACGTACCAATCATAAGCGTGAAACGTTTGAATCGATCTGTAGATGGCGTAAAAATTCCAGCAAACCGTATCAGCGTACGATTCAGAGCAAAACATCTACCGGATGGAATCCGCTTGTTCTGTTGCAGCAGCAGAGTAAGACCGTTCGGACAGAAGCTAACAGCTTGCGGTAAATGCCTCAGATTCAACCACCGAGAGGAACGGTGCAGGGGAAACCGAAGATGCAAGAAATGTGCCAGTCAACACGAAACGGAAGAGGAGTTCGTCCAGTGCACGAACAAGCCTAAATGTGCCCACTGCAGATCCGAAGACCACACGATGCAAGACGAAAATTGTCCGGAGAAGATCAGACAAAAGAACATCAAAGCAATAATGGCAAAATCAGCAATCACGTTTGCTGAAGCTAGAGAATGTTTCCCTCTGCGCACACAAAATACCTATGCACCTCTGGAAGATCTCAACGATTTTCCAGTGTTAGCTGAGACGTACGCCTCGACGCAATACGGAGAAACCCTACGAGAGCAATGGCGAAGAACAAACCAGGAGCGAGAGAAGATCAAGCCAGCGGTCAAGACCTACCCAGAACAACAAACGAAGCAAGCAGCGAAGAGACAGCGTAAAGATGGAGGAAAGAATGCAGAACCGACAAACGCAACGAAGACTACAAGCGAACGTGACCAAATCATTGGCAAGGACACTTACCAATCTAAGGACGGCGTAGCTTTAAACAACCTATTCAGCGGAACGGATAAGGAGAAATGGGAAAACCTCATGCGAGAAGCAACGAAGAAAGCAGAATTGACGGCTAGTCAAACGGTCAAGGCGACAATGATGTCGTTCTACACCGATTTTCTCAGTCAGTTGGGTAACCAAGAGGAAATCAAGAGTAAGTTTATGCATTGCACACAAAAATACTTCAACTTAGCGAATTCAGTAGTAGAAGAAATAACAAATACAAAAGTTCAACGACAGGTATAAATAGGTAGAACAGGTTGCTCATATATAATATAAGAAATCCAAAAAACAGAGTTCAAGCCACTTAAAGTCATACAATGTAACATACAAAGTCTAGAGAAACATAAAGCAGAGTTACATAGAGTCCTTGTCGAAGGGAGCTACGAAATCGTTCTACTATCGGAAACATGGACAAAACACAGTTTGGAACAAAGCAACCGATATACACTTCCACAATACCATTTCATCCCGAAATCACAATACGACAACTACGGCGGAGCAGCAATCATGCTGCATAATGAATTCAATTATCTGGAAATCCCGTTGCCGGCTACGTCAGATTGGACGCAGGTATGCGGAATCAAAATTTGTGCTCTTGATATTATAGTCATATCTATATATATCAGCCCCGATATACCAGCGACTACGTTTGAAGACGACATAAACAGGATCATCGGCAGTTTGGATGGAAACAGAAGAGTATTGTTAGCAGGAGACGTCAATGCCCACCATTTTGCGTGGGGCAACGAAAAGTGCGACCGAAAGGGAAATATTTTGATAGAAACGATCAACAGCAGCAATTTCCTGATTGCCAATGATGGTACTAGTACGTTCTTTCCGGTCCAACTGAATAAAAAAGCCACGGCCATCGACATCACGTTATGTACATCGGAGTTATACGCGGACATCCAATGGAGCGTTCTGGATTTTAATATAGGGTCCCACCATATGGCTATCGAAAGTACGCTGCGATTCAAAGATGTGTCAAAGAATAAGTATTTTTATAATAATAAAAAGATCTGTGAAGCAATGTCAGAACTAAATCCAGAAGCGGTGAACAGAGTAGAAGATCTTATATCCGTAGTAAAGAAAACATTCAGAGCAAATAGACAAAAGGATACTAAAGTACCCAAACATTGGTGGACAGAAGAGGTAGAAGATGCTTGGGTAAAGAAAACGGAAGCTAGAAGGAAGTTTAATAGAGTATCGAGTCAAATAAATCTAATCGAATTTAAGAAAAGAGCAGCTATCTTTCAGAGGGCAAAGAGAGAGGAATTAAGGAAAAAGTTAAACAAATTTCAAGACGAAATCAATCCTTTCACTAGTTCCAAGGAGCTGTGGGGAAAAATTGGAAAGCTGACAGGAAAACGGATTCGGAGGAAAGAAAACAACGTGATGTACGATGATAAACAGGCTGCAGAGGAGTTCCTAGATGCTCATTTTGGACCACATGACATTCAACCGTGGATGGAGCCACTGTCACGGGCTTCAGGCGACATAATGGATAAACATAAATGGGACAGCATACTGGCTAAGAAAACTAAACCATCGGCACCGGGAGAAGACAGGATTTCCTATGAAATGCTACGAAAATTGAATTCAAGGGTGGTCGAAACCCTTTTGATAGACATAAACGGAATGTGGACGAGAGGTTATCCAGAGAACGCGTTGAAGTCGATAAGGATAGTGGCGATACCAAAACCGGGTAGAGATCAGACTACGCCATCAGGAAAGAGACCAATCAGCTTGGTACCTACCATTACAAAAGTAGTCAACACTGCTGTTCTAGAAAGACTGCAGATGTTCATGGAAGAGAAGGATATACTACCGGATACATCTTTCGGATTCAGAAAAGGCCTTTCGACAAACACTTGTTTGGAATTTGTCGTAAACTCTATTAAAAAATTCAAGCGTGATAAAATGAAGGTTGCATTGATATGTGTTGACCTGAGCAATGCATTCAACGCAGTGAAACCAAACATATTAAATGATATCCTCGCCGAACTGAAGGTTCCGGAGGAAATAACTACATGGGTAGCGAATTTTCTGCAGAACAGGCGATTGAGCCTTCAAATCCGTGATACGACTATCTCAAGGACTATCAACAATGGATTACCCCAAGGAGACATCCTTTCACCGACACTTTTTAACCTCTACTCCCTCAATCTGCACAAAATCGAAAATGAAGACGTTATCCTAGTCCAGTACGCTGATGACTTTGGCATCCTGGTGAAGAGTAAGACGTTGGAACTTTTAAACGATACAGCTCAAAACTATATGGATAAATTTGTGGAAACAGCAAGCGCGCTGAATTTCACAATAAATGCTGACAAAACTAAAGGAATTGTATTTCACAATAGCGACAAAAAGCTGACCGTAAAGATAAACGGAGTTCAACTTGAAACTGTGAGGGTACATCAACACCTAGGAGTGCAGATCGACAGCTTCCTAAGCTTTGGGGCCAACGCCAGAGAAGTTTCAAGAAAGGTAAATGACCGTCTTAATATGCTTAAAGCTATCAGTGGAGTGAGAAATGGCTCACATCCGCAAACTATGGCTAACTTATATAAAGCTTTAGTGAGAAGTGTAATAGAGTACGGGTGCACAGTACAGAACAACGCCAGTAATACAAATAAAAAGAAATTAGAAGTACTGAACAACCAATGTTTGAGAAAAGTAACTGGATGTACAAAGAGTACCCCTCTCAATGCTCTAACAGTACTGGCTGGGCAACATCCGTTGCAGCTCAGACAGGAACACGTAGCAAACAAAGAAATTGCCAGATGTTTCAGCAGAGATAATATCATAGCCACACAACTCAGGGAATTAGGGACACCGGAGGATACGGAACTGGACAAATACAGCTACCAGGAAAGGATGTACCTAAAAAACAAGGATATTTTCGACGATATCATGCCAATTGAGAAACTCAAACCCCTCACGGTTGAAATCGATTCATCACTGGAAGGGTTGAGCACAGCTAAAAAAGAAACGAACCCCATCAAGATGAAACAGCTGGTGCTGTTTGCGATGAACGGAAAATATCGAGGAAGAAGCCGTATATTTACGGATGCATCCAAGGAAGGTGAGATATGTGCGGTGGGAATATATCTCGAGAGCTGCAAAAGAAGATACTATTATAAATTGGAGCAGGAAGGAAGCATCACAGCAGCGGAAATAACGGCTATTAGAATAGCATTATCCTTCGTTCAGCAGATGGAACTTCACAATTGTGTTGTGTACACCGATTCTAAATCGGCGTGCATGATGTTAGAAGACACCAGTGAGGAAAAAGCAGGCCCAGCAATGGTGGTGGAAATTCTCCAGGTTGCTCATCGTTACGGCGTCGCTATCCAATGGATCCCTAGTCACATAGGGGTAGAAGGAAACGATATAGCCGACAACTTAGCCAAACTAGGACTTTCCGACGAAGCACCAACCTACGGTAATCGATTATTTTTGAAGGATGCACTGTATCGATTCAAAATACAAACCCAGAAAAACTCCAACGAATGGTACCAAGAATACTCCATGCAAAAGGGAAAGCGGTTCCACGAATTCTGCCCAGAATTTTCGACGGAGCCGTGGTATTATCGCCAACAAATGGATGGGCGAGATATTCGACTCACTAATCGCCTGATGACTGGCCACGACTTTTCGAAATTTTGGCTAGCGAAGATGAAAATTGCTGATAATGAAGACTGCGAGATCTGCGAAGTTCCAGAAACATCAGAACACGTAATCGTGCACTGTCCGATGTACGGTTTCCTACGATCAAAATTTAAATTTGAGCAAAAATACCTGAATCTTACCGACCTGTACAAATCGGCAAACATTGAACTCTATCAAGAAGTAACTGAATTTGTGAAACAAGCTAAGTTAAAATTATAAACAAATGTTTTTGAAGTTCGTAACGGCTAGTCGTCACTAAAACACCGTTGGGATCAATGATTATGGCCATATAGTCTGAGACACTGGGCCACACACGGGAGCTGACAGCTGACAGCTCCAGACAGAAAAAAGAAGAAGAAGAAGAACAGAGTAAAATGTCTTTGTTTTAAAAAAGGTGTTGAGGATGGGGAGGGTTTTCTTTTTTCGGGGGGGGGAAGGGGAAGAAGGGGGGGAAAGGAGGGGGGGTGGGAGGAGGTTGGGGTGTGGGTGTTGGGAAAGGTTATAAAAATGTTTGGGGTTTTAATTTGGATATTTGGGGGGGATGAGATTATGGGGGAAAGGGTTTTTGGGGGGAAGGGTGGGGTGTGGTGTATTGTTTTTATTGTTTATTGTTGGAGTTGATTTGGGGTTGTGGGGGGGAGGTAATATGTAAAAGCTTATTTAAAAAACTACAAGGTTCAGCCCAATGGGGTTGTACGCAAAGGTAACGTAGGACTATGTAGCAATGTGCAATCGAATTCGCCTCCAGTCTCCTAATTGTTTAAAGGGTTTTCGAAATTGGTTTCGCTCAAAAATTAACTGCAATACACTAAACAGGTTACCCTAATAAACATGTAATATACAAGAACGATATTAGAGATGGTTTAACCAACAATCAATATGCAATTAGCGATTTGAAATTGATTTACTGTTGTAGAACCCCTTGGTCCGAAGTACACCTTGTAGCCAGCACCTTGCTATACACATTTGCGCCTTTGTTTCGATTTGCTGTGTTATTTTGACAGAATATTTGAGCGTGTGTTCGTGTGAGTTCATTATTAGGGGCGTATTATTAAGCTTGGGACCGAGCTTGGGACTGATGTGAGTACTGAAGGTTTAACCGTGGTTAGGTGCTTCTTATGGTAATTGTTTATGCGGGTAGACATTTAGGACATTTTTACCCAAGAGACTGGCTTCATCCACCACCAATTGCATACGATTTCTTCTTCGCCTATGTGTGTACAACACTGCAAAATGTGCAAATGTCGAAAACACTATGGCTTCAACATACGATATTTTTCGCAACCGCCCATTTTGAACAACTCTCTTTTCCAGTTATTTTGGAGGCCTTGAAAGGGGCCGTTTTGGGGTCAGGGGAACAGCTAGTGCAGCCACCCCACTTCGTCATGAAGCTGAAGCTTAAAGCAACTCACGTATATAGTTTGCAGCCGTATGCTGCGACATTTTACTTACACTTCCTCAAAATAATTTGTTTCTTATCAAATGGTATGGACTCTATCCATCGCACTAGAACGCAAGAAACACTTTTAAACACTGATTGGAATTCTAAGATAATATTACCAACGAACGTTACACTTCACATGCCATCAAACAGAAATTATCACATGCCTTCAAACAGTGGACTGTCACACATCAAACGACCCGTAGTGATTTGCAAATCCGAATCATTTTTTTTTTTAATCTTTATTTTACGTCGGCCTATTTCCTCACATGGTGACAATCACCGACGCCCTAAATCCGAATCATATTATGTAACATTTATAATGTATCGAATAATAAATATGATATACTCTCATGTTTGGTTGAATTTTGAGTTTCGTTTGTGTGAAAGCATCCCCCTTTCCAGAGGGGGGGGGGGGGTCTCGAACCACAGTAGAAACATTTTTTGCCTTCAAAAACTTCGACATACCAAATTTGGTTCCATTTGCTTAATTAGTTCTAGAGTTATGCAAAAAATCCAGTTTCATTTGTATGGGAGCCCCTCATTCGGGAAGTAGGAGGGGTCTCGAACTACCAAATAATCATTTCTTGTCTTCAAAAACTTCCACATGTCAAATTTTATTCCATTTACTTGGAGTTCTCGAGTTATCAGAAGTTCCTGTTTCATTTGTATGGGAGCCCACTCCCCCTTCTAGAGGTGGGAGGGGTCTAAATCTACCATAGAAACATTTCTTGCCTTCAAGTACTTCCACATGTCAAATTTGGTTCCATTTACTTGATTAGTTCTTGAGTTATTAGAAGTTCCTGTTCCATTTGTATGGGAGCTCCCCTTTCTAAAGGTGGGAGGGATCTCAAATTGCCATAGAAACCTTTCTTGCCTTCAAAAACTTGCACATGCCAAATTTGATTCCATTTGTTTGATTAGTTCTTGAATTATGCCGAAATTTGTGTTTCATTTGTATGAGAGCCCCCCATTCCATAGGGGGGAGGGGGGTCTTAAACCTTCATAAGAAGCTTGCCCGGTCCCAAAAGCCCCTGCATACAAATTTTCACGCCAGTCGATTTTAGTAGTTTCTATGTCCCTATGAAAAAGGGTCAGTTCGATAAAAAATCATTTTTATATTTATATGAATTTCAATAGTTTTTTATTCAAAGTTAATAGTTTTCATTGATGAGTAGAAAGATTTGCAATCGATTGGTGCAAAAATTTTGAAAATCCCAAGTAGCAATTCAAATGCAAATTGGTTTTATTCATGTTTTATGGTAGTTTTATCAAAGCATTATGGAGTTCATCCGGTTTTATCAGGGCATTTTCCAAGTTAAGGTGGTTTTAATTCATTAACAGTTCTTAAGAGTGATTAAAGAACACTTGAAGAAACCTCCATAAAACTACATCATTTATAAGTGTAATTCACCTTATAAGTAATTTTATAAGATACTTGATCCCCCTCTCAAGACATCGTTTCGCAACTTGCATAAAACCTGATAAAAGTTTTGTAAAAGTTTTATGACATTCTTCTTTAAGATGAATGTATCTTGGAAATGCTGCCATAAAACTCTCTTAGAACCATTTGATTTTAAATAAGAGCACATATTCTTGAGAAAGAACATTATGTGAAAAATAAACAAACTGTCACAATGGACGCCCACAGGTGGAAGAAATTAAAAACTAGTGGATCGTTCAAGCGGAAATTCAATAAAAACCTATCCAATATATTGAACACTCCTTCATCTCAGCCACCAACGACAATTTTTTTTTTTTTGACCATTCCATTGGATTCGCAGCCTACTGAGACTAACTTATCAAAAGGGTCTATGCGTTATGCGTCCTATTTTTTGTAACGAATAAAATTAAATGGTGCAATGTGTCGCCAGTTGAAAACCGAAATGCATAACTCATGATATTTGATTTTATGCCAGTTGTGCAAGTTAAACCTAACGTCTCAGGTAGTGCGTTATATGGCGCACCACCGTGGAAATACAGCGCAGTACTTTTGACGTAAGGTTTAATGTGCACTACGATTGTAAAATGTTATGTTAATGTTGAATTCTCCCGAGTCGTGCATTTCAGTTCCCAATAGGCTACACAATATTTATACTCGTTGCAAGTAAAAATTGGTATATCATCTGAGCGAAAATCGATTTTTCCCATGATCCGCACGTTTAATCCAAAGTCGGAAGTAGTGCGCTGGAATCGCTCAGTGATCCACTACACAGTGCACTTCTTCCAACGCTAGGTTCAGCGTACAGATCAAGAGAAAAATCATCTTTCGCTCAACTGATGTTTCAGCCATCGACGCAATATTATTATCTGTTCTTCTTCCCAAATCCATTGTTAGCATATTCAAGTTAGAGTTTTTTTTTATGTTTTAATCGACTTACGCTGGTGATTAAAAACAATAAATTATAAGCTGTAATTATGAACAACAATTATGCATAGGCACTTTTGATTTGAACGTTCACATTTTCTTTGTTTATGATGTGCCTTCTCCACACTGATTTTATGGCTATCTTACGAAAGACTTGTTTACCTTGAGCAATTCAAACAAGTTTTATTCAAGCGTTACTCCTCTTTTTCAAGAATAGAACAAGTAAAGATGAACTTATCGCGCTCCTAAAAAAATCTTGTTAGTCTTGTGCAAGAAATATTAGTTTTATATGCGTTTTATGGTAGTTTTAGATAAAACCATTGAAAAAATGGCGAGCGTGGCTATTCTGGATTCCCTCGGAATGGTAGCCATTTACATATGTATGCAAAAAAAAACTCTCGTTTTTCCAATGCTACGAACAATTTCTGCTGTTTAAAATACATTTTGAAACTTAAAATGGATTGTAGACACAATTTATTCAAGATCTAACAATTTATCAGCCTTGTCACCTAATTGTTGAATTTTCAAGTATTTTTTATTTTTCAAATAAATCAATGTTCTAGCAATGATTCCGTGGCGCATTAAAATTTTCGAACTTTTATGTTATAAAACACCAATAAACTGAACGTCGCATGAAAAATTTATCAATTGCAGGCAAAAAACTCATGCATTTATGGTCAATTTTACAATTAATTTACATACGTATCCACTTTGGAAAAGAAACATCATATGTATATCGATGTTTTTTTTTCTCTTAAAAAAGTCCCCATTCAGCAGAACGAATCCAAAAATGGAATCTTCGAAACATATTTGTGACGGACTGGAAGTGTTCTTAAAGAGGAAAATCATAAAACTATCAAAACTTGTGGTAGTTTTATCATAGTTTTAAGCATGTCCTGAATGTAATTACAAGTATGTACCGATAAAACTATCAAGTTTTAAGCGAATCTTGGGAAATAGTCTTGAGAACCTCCTGTAGTATGGGCCTTTTTGAACTTATGAGGGTTTTATGGCTGTTTTATCGATGTTATGTAGAATATCTAGTTTTATGCGTGGTTTTATCAAATGAGTCTTGAGAACTTCTTCAAGTGTACCTTAAAATTGAATTTGTTACTTGGGTAACAGCAAATAGTTAACCAGTAGCATTTCAGCTGACGTTCAATGTACACTAAAAGTTGACCGCGTTCCTGTCAGGTAATGACCACTTGTTTCCGTGACAATTGTCGGGGCTACAAAGTCAGGATTTTCCTCGCCTTGTACTAAATGTCTAATTGAGGCGCATCTTCGTTGGCCTTACGCAACCGGCGGGTACTGTGTGAACTTTGACGCAAACAAAGGTTTGTTGCACTACATTTTCCTAAACCCCTATTTCGTAACCAACCGACCGACAAGTTTTTGGTGGGAAACGAAAACCTTAACTTTATAGGACTTATGTGTATAACCAAATCAAAACTCCCTAAAGCAACAATTGACCTCCCAAAAACCTAAACTCTTTTGTTTGATCCATCTTTCCGGATGAGCGATCCCGTTTGTTCAGCTTTCCGACAAGAATTCGCCATCAATGGCCACGCACAAAAAGCATTCTTCCCCATTGATCCACTGCTGGCAGTATAATTGAACCGATCCGGACCCGTCCCCGGACGATGGCAATTCGTTCCAAATTGCCCCACTAACACCGACAATAACAAAGGTCAGTCTACAACATGTCGGTACGAGAGCGAGTATGTGAACAACAGAAAGGCACGCCAAAACCGAATCAATCGGCGATGGTGGGCGATCAAATTTCCGTTCCGTTCGCTAAATAATGGTTCTGGTTTGATTCAGCGTTCTTTCCTCTGCCGTCGCATCGTGACGTGGTTCGCACTTCCGAACACCAAACAACAAAAGTGACTCGAAAGATTTCGACCGTGGGGTGGCCAAGTGGTGCTTGGAACATGTGCATGGGAAATGTAATTGCAGTCGAAAATCGTTCATTCAATTAGGTCTCCAAAGCATTGGAACTGGCCAGGGCAGCTAGCACAGATTGCTTGATGTGAGTTATAATTGAGATGGCGCTCAAATGTTCTCGAAATTCTTGGTAGAAAACGCTAAATGGCGAACGATTTCGGGCTGCTGATGAGTCGGGTGTTTCGTTTCTGAAAAGTTGTGTGTTGGTGTTCATTTCTCGTATCATCTTTGTGGGTATTATTTATGAATTATAAAACGGTTCATTGTTTTCCGCAATCATCAAGACCCGAATGCAGTTCATAACCTTTTTCAGGCATAATTGGAATGTGCGGTTTGAGAGGTCTGTGAAAGAATTAAACATTTCTTCTGAAAAGAATTAACCATCGGCTTCTGCTTCCTATTTGTTATTTTTAACGGGACTTTAACCGTGGCGTCTCGGATAAAAAACAGTTGGTTGTGGTGTTACAGGATCGAGCTTGTTTGATTACATAAATTAGCAGCTCTCCTAAACCAACCACCCTCTCCCACCGACAATTTTCAAGGGCTACTTGTTCACCATGCCACCCTGAACCTCGGATCCAAATTTGAAAATCAGGTTGAAGTAACCATGGGAAAAATCATCAAAATGTTTGGATAAAGATCACGGTTTCAGTATTTTGCCACTAGATGGTGTTGTAAGTGTTCAAGCATCGTCAAGTCTGGATTTCTATAGGAAACTTTACATTCCACCGTTTTTTTTTTCCAAGACATTAACCCAGAAAGTTATCACCAGTTTATCTAAGCTATGCCCTGACTGACGGCTGTTTCTTCAATGTCTGCATAATTAACGTGCACAGCTCTCACCTAGGAAGTGACGATGACGATAGGGACGCTTTCGCATAGCTGGAATGAGAATACGACAGCTGCCCAAGCAAAAAACCTATC